>JAXCGZ010011683.1:5000-25000 GCA_037179515.1 Halocaridina rubra | reverse complement strand
TCTATTATAATAAATGCCAATAACGCTGAGCTCTATTTTAGAAAAATAAAAGTTGTCACGTTTTCTTGAATCATGAGATGACGTGTCCGAATACAGTCACGAAATATTTATTTAAAGCATAGTCCACATTTTTTTTATATCAAAGAGAAAAAATAAGTGCATTAAAGGTATAGATAGTTAATATTTTATTGTTTTATGTGAATTATATGTAAATTTACTTGTTTTAAGAAAATTAAAAAAAGTTAAAATTGACATGTCATTCGAACGAATTTTGGAGAGCCTTTAGCTCAAGAGGAAACATTCTGACAGTGTTACCATAACAGTATTGCCGCTTTTACACAAATTATTCACGCCGTTTTTAAAATTAGAAACTTTTATGGAGTAAAATATAACGTATTATATGAATGAAACTTATATAAACTATCCAAAATATTAAATAAGAAACTTTGGAAGCAAATATTTGCTAATTTAAATGATATTATTTGTAGTACGAAACTGGTAAAACTGCTTTACGAAGTCTACTTGTTTATGTTGAAGGAGGGTGTGTGTGTGTGTGCTAAATTCGTACGTTGCACTCGGTTATTTGACCCAAATTTCACTCTCTGAAGGTAAGCTGAACTTACTTTATTAATGATGAATGACTTTCACTCAAAGTCAGGCACGAGTAAGGGATAACTGGCCCTCAAATAAGGGTCAAGTTGAGGCGTATGTGTTTGGGGTAGTGCCTTGTAAGGGGCGTTTTATGCCGATACAACATTTTCATATTGGAAGGATTTGGGGACACAGGAGTTGCTTCTGGCACTGTGTGGCACTCTATGGGCTAATGTTGTGCTGTTTTTGTGCATCTGCTCCTGCATAACCAAGGTTAGGATCTTTAATTAACGGTGAATTTCTGGTTATTAAACACTGGAAGGTGGCCAAGTCAAACCATACGCATTCATAAGAAGCCAATGCATCCCAGTCAATTATATTAATTAATCTAGGATAAAAGATCAACGCAATTACGGTAAATTTTTACAATTAAACCCGTCTCTATTTGGAAGTGAAAATTATATTTTTCCTTTGATAGCTGATGTTTGAATGAATTTGAACAAAAACCGTCGGAAAATTTATCTTAACCTAACCTAAAAATAGAAATTAACGACAGTATTCTGGTTCACATTCATTCAAAAAACACTAAAGACCGTAGGAAACTTGTAAATTACCATTTTCTAGAGTTGGTTAGCTTACTTTTTCCGACGGTCTTCAATGTCAAATTATTTCAAAACACTTAAAAAAAAACCATTGGAAAAAATATAATTTTAACCACTAAATTGAGACTGGTTCATTTGTAAAATTTACCACAGTTTCCCATTATCACGCTGCTAGTTGGGTCACCGCAGGGTAAGTCATAATAATTTATATTTTATCTAGAATTTGATGAAGTACTAATTCCACAAAGTTTTTGTAAGTATGTTGATCAGTCCGTAAATAATATTTAGCCTTGTTTGAATGATTAATAATTTTATTACTCATAAGGTCAGGTAGGTATAATATTGTAATTTATTGGTAAATTTTATTGGTATTATTGAACAAATACACTGGACTAGGATTCAAATAGGTTGTAAATCAATGTTGCTGGGTCTCTAGTAAATGATTTTTTTTAGTCTTTTCCTTGGGAAAAAAAAAATGTTTTCACAAAGTCTATGCAAAAGTGATGTAATGTTGCTATTTTTTTTTAAATTATTATTTTAATTTTTCCCATGTAATACCGGTACAGTTGTCTAAAAAATAGAAAGATCCCCTTGAGTACTCAAGTGAAGGGTATTTCATCCTTATTGTATTATTCAAATATAAAATATCCACTATTTTTTTTATATCTGTGTAAATAGTACTTAAGAATTATAAAATACTGTATTTTTCTGGTTATCCTGGTTCGAATGACTGTAATTATTATGAACTGCAACACGTATAATACATCTTGTACATTAATACCATATTATATAGTTTTATCTGTTTTAAGAAGATAGTTCATGCCGTGATTAATACTTGATTTTAGCCTCTCTGAACTTGTGCATAGTTTTAATGCCATCATTCACCTGAGAAGTGTGGATAATTGTTTTTTCCATTAATAACTTGAGATTTACTAGCAGTCTTTCTTGGAATGGAAAACTGTCTTAAAAAGAGCATTCAGAATTTATTTATTTATTATTATTATTATTATTATTATTATTATTATTATTATTATTGTAATTATTAATATTATTACTATTATTATCAAAGTATTATTGTCTAATTTTTTGACAGTTCAAACTCATTAGATATGACTGACCTCTGTGGCGAGATAACGTTTTTGAAGTAAATCAGTGAGAAAAAAATAACTGGCTAAGAGAGATAGGTGAAGAACGTGTATTATAATTGTTTAGGCTATAGTTTTTCGAATGACTTGAAAGTGGTAGTTTGATGTAGCAATTAATTTCTATCTATAATGGCAGAAACCTCTGATATGAAGTAGGGAAAATCTGTTTTCCTCAGAGCTATTGTGGTGTGTATATTTCTGTAAGCTGTGCTTTTGATGCAGTACAATATATTTAACTAATATTTGTAGCCTCTGATACACTTCAACCAATGGCTTAGGTTTTCCATCTCTTTACCATTATCATTATCATCATCACCTATATCATGCGACATAAAGGGCCTCATAGAAATTCCACCGCTCGTTTCTTTCCTTTTACATCACCTTTATAGATCTGGAGACCCTATTGTATTTTGTTATAAACTTTTGTCAAATTGAACATTTAGGAGGAGTTGTTTAAATAAATAGAAGATAAACTTCATAACCCCCTCTTCAATCGATGATTCGTTTGATCCTTCTGCCAGTGGAGAAGATTTGATGTGATTGTGTCTTTTGATAATTCCTAATAAGATGGTAGCTTACAATGCTTGATAAGTCAGACTTGCTTACTGTACCAGAGGACCCGAGTCAGTGCCAGCTATAAGATGTAATAAAAGTAAAATCTGTTTTCAATCGTATTTAGAATATGGGAGGGACTGTAACTATCTATTGTCTCCTAATCTCTTCCAAAGTAGTTATGATGAGTTCTCAAATGGGAATGGCAGTTTCATAGTGAAATCAAATAGATTAGTCTTACATATGGCTGTCCTTCAGTTCTGCAAAGACAAAGAATGCCCCATACTTAATATTTGGAAACTTTATTTAGCAGCTACTGTGTTAGACTTGGATATTTTAAGTACACCCTGTCATTATATTCAAGATATTAGCGAGCTTTTATACACTGCAGGGTTATAATATTATGGGAAAAGAATAAAGCAGTAATTGCCTTGTCAGAGTATTTTGCTTGAGAACTCAAGAAGAAATTTTTGTTAATACCTACATAATCTAACCTTATCTATCTAAGCCCAGGGTAACCTAACCTTGGATCACCCTTAATCATTTTAAGTTAGAGTGGATTTCACAGACGTTAACTGGGCTTAGTTCAAATCTCTGACCTATTCTAAGTATTGATTTGCCCCAGATTTCATATGGAAGCCTTATCTAAGAATTACTATTGACAGATGTTTAACATTTACTTTAATAATATGTTAAGCTTATGAAATGACATTGCAATATAAAGATAATTAAAGAATCAGAGAGAATAAAACTTTTGTCCAAGAAATTGTTGGATATTTAGGAAACCACTAAACTACCAGAAATACTAAAAACTGGAAAGTCATGTCATGACAGCCTTCCTTAAGTATATTTTTCTTTAAGTCATGTCATGACAGTCTTCCTTAAGTATATTTTTCTTTATAAGGGCAAGCGTTTTGTTCTGCTTTTGCACGCACCAGATGAAGAAAGAATGAAGTCCTCAAAAAGATGGCATATATATGGTTTTATTGTTTTTGTATAGCCAAATGCACTTATCTTTCTCGAGCGGTAATAATTAAACTGTTTAGCTATGGAGAGTTTCTCAACTATAAAAGATTTAGATGTTCACCTAACTCTAAGCCAAGCTAAATAAATGTAATATTTCTTCTAACCTCATCTAAATACCTTTTTAATCTTGGTTGTATATTTTTGAGACAAAGAATTTGTAAATAATTATGTCTTGTTCAATGTAGAATGGTTTTGGATATATTTACTTAGCTGCTTCTATTCTAGAGTCATTGAGGTTTACAGTTTTTTGAAGTTTTCATATATTGTGTAATTGTCATTTCTCTAACGATTTTACCCACCAGACTTTTTAATTTGTAAACAGATGCAAGGAATGAAATGAGTTTTTTCTATTGCTAGCAGAGGACCATTGAATGTTATTTTAATCATATTTCCTTAAAAGTATTTTGCCTCAAGTTTTTTCTATTGCTAGCAAAGGACCACTGAATATTATTTTGATCATATTTCCTTAAAAGTATTTTGCCTCCAAGAGCATTCCCCAATTGCTTTAGAAAATCTTGGAGCTTTTCTCATTTGGGAATACGTATTTTCATGTGTGAGCACGCATACATGTGTTTTTTTTTTTCATTACAAAGGAGAAACCTTAATGGAACACTATAAAATGAAGTAGTTTTATCGAATAATTTTAAGCTTAGGATTCCCCAACAGAGAAATTAGTTTTCTTGAAGCAGTATTATACAGACACTCCCCAAATTATGAACGAGTTAGGCTCCAGAAGTTCGTTCGTAAGTAGAATTGTTCGTAAGTTGTGTATAGGTAAAATAAAGTACTGTGCAGTACATACATATGCTGTACTGTACAGTACTTAAGGCCTGTCTAGGCGAACGGGCATATCTGCCGGGCAGTGGGGATGGCGGACAAATTCTGCTGGGCATACCCGTGAATGTTGTCCACACGGCAGAGGTGATGAATGGGCGGGCATGGCCGAAGGTGCCAGTACCTTGACGAGTGTTGTACAATAAACATGGTGGCCAGTACTGCTCAGAAGAAAAAAAAAAGTTGTGTAGCATAATAATTGGTGTATGCATAAAGAAAAAGAACAAAAAGCAAAGAATATGGTGCAATGATTGGCTAAATAGAAGAGATGTTACCTTACGTCTGGCAGTGTCGTACCTCCAGTGCTTGCTTCTAACCACTGGGCTCTGGCTGCTGATTTTGCTTAACACGGGCATGGCCATTTCGCTAGTTTGCCCGTTATAAGAGCCTGATGACAGGCATGCCTGCTTGTCTGGACATGCTTTTAGATTAATGACGCATGACTACTACATAAAGTATACAGTATTAATGGATTTCAATACAGTAATGATAATATAATTATACAGTACAGTACAGTAATACATACAATAATACACTGTGTCAGTAAACTATAGCTTGTAAAAATGGCAGATATTTTTTAAGAATACTGTTCGATGTATGGTATGGTAAAATATACTGTATGTGTTTACATTGCATTCAGCCTCCTTAGCTGCACCAGAACTTGTCCTCCGCTTACTCTTGGCTTGGGGTTCTGCTTTCCAGCATCCCTGTTTGGGATCGTGAAATAGGTAAATATCTTTACTTTTGTGTATGTGAGGATGATGAAATTAGGAAGTCTTCTTCTTCTTCGTCTACATCTTTTCCCACTTTTATGTGGGTTGATGTTTCTGGCCAGTATTCTCCATATGTTTCTGTCCCATACCTCATCACCCAACAAAGTTTTAGACCTCAGGTCGTCATTGATGCAATCCATCCACCTACGCTTTGGTCTCCCCCTCCTTCTCCTACCCTGTATATCCATTTCCATCACCCTCCTCCCAACATACTGTTCATCCCTCCTAATGACATGACCACACCATCTTAGTCTACTTTCTTGTATCTTATTTGATATTTCTTTAACTTTTGAGGTACCTCTAATTATCTCGTTTCTGATCTTATCGCTTCTTGTCACCCCACACATTCATCTCAACATCCTCATCTCTGCCACATCTAGTTTTTTTCTCTTTTGTCTTCTTTATTGCCCATGTCTCTGCTCCATACATCATCGCAAGTCTCACAACTGTCTTGTGCACTTTACCCCTCAACTTAATCCCTATTCTCCTGTCGCACAGCACCCCAGACACTTTCTTTCAGTTCTTCCATCCCGCTTGTATTCTGTGGGTTATTTCTGACTCTAGGTCACCATCCTCTGCTACTGTTGATGCCAAATACATGAACTTTTCAACTATTTCAGGCTAACTAGAAATATCAGGGAATTAATAGTAATAATATAGATGGATAGGAAGATTTCTATTGCAACATCCTTCAGAAGGAGCCTTCATATAGGGCTTAATAACTAAATTCTTGAGTCCTATTGCAGTATCATAAGGTCTTGAGTGATTTTGATAATGTTTTTGTTGTAAATATGATGTTTTAGGGAGATATATACATTATGGAAGGCATAACCTCTGGAAAATTTAGCATTTGCATATGTAAGAGGAGGCTGCAGTTATATCTTGATCACTTTTTTCTGTAAATATACTCGGTAAGTGTATATTCTTGCACATTTAAACTCCTTTTGTAATGAGACCAGACATGCTACAGAAATCTGTTCTTGCATATACTTTCCCTTTGCTATATCCATGGATAATCCAGCTAAGTATCCTTTTGTCACGAGATAATTTGCGTATTAGTATGCTACAATAAAATGTCAGTCAGCTTCGGTGTATTGAGGATATTGATATCACTTTATAACTGAAATGTCATTTGAGTGTAAAAACTTTGCATTTTATGGCAGATACCTTGTAATGTAGAGAAATGAGAATTGTAATCTTTTGCTGCTGTATCACATTATGCAGTTTATCATTATTGTAATCTTACTGCTTTTCCACATCATACATCATATAAGTATTTAAAGTTCTGAAAACTGCCAGAACTGCATATTTTTATGGCTATCTGTATTTCTTCTTCGATAATCTATGTACTGTACTAGTGTAGAATACTCTAGATAAGACATAGGTACTGATGTATCCTAATTTGTAAGACACTATGCTAGCTTTGAATATATTACTGTATTTGCAGTCTCATTGGTTTTCTCTCAAAGGCATGTGTTGACACCAAATTTTCCGCATAAAATTTCGTGTGGTCAGATATTTAGTCTTTTCTTCCTGCTATGAGCCAGAACCCTAATAAAGGGATCTTAGAATGTGCGTTTATGTACCGTGAGTAAGAATAAACATGAGAAAATTTGTAGTCTGTTTGTAAGAAGAAGGATGGATGTGTCAGCGTAGAGTGAACCAAGGTTGAAAGATAAATGTGAGGTGCATTTTGGGGGTGTGATTGGTTGGGTATTTGAAGTGGATAGAGGACATGAAAGAAAAGGAGTGCCCCTGTTTGTGAGTGAGGAGATATGCAAGTGTGTGGTTGGGTGGAAGGAATTATCAAAGAATATTTGGGCAAAAATTAAATTGATATGTGAATTTAGACATTTGTGAGTGCATAGTGTCTTTGTAGTGAGAGATGTGACAATGAAAGAGAAGAGTTTTAAAATTACAGTATTTGAATGATTGTTTGGCCTTGAGAAGTATGTGTAGTTTTGTTGGGAGATCTGAATGATAGAGTAGGAAATGAGCTAGTGGATTGTGAATTGGTAAGGATGGTGTGCCTGGTATAAATGACTGGAGAGGAAATTATAAAAATGTGTATTGATATAGAAATAATGATTTGTAATAGTGTGTTTAAAAAGAAGGAGTTGCATAAGTTGGCTATACATAGGTCGTTAGATAGTAGAAGGGTAGTTGATATTGCTTTACTGGATTATGTAGTGGTGGACAAGAGAGTGAGTGGAAGAGTATTGGATGTGAATGTATTGAGAGGAACTAATGGTGGAATGTCTGGTCTTATTTAGTGGAAGGCAGAGTGACTGGAAGAAAGGTGGAAAAGAGATGGGCGCAAGGGAAAGTCATGAGATGTGCAAGGTGTGTTAATGGTGGCAGACTGAAATGGGAGAAGCTTAAGGAAGTTTAGAGTTTTAGTATTGGAGGTTGTATGTGGCAGTGAATGGACAAGTGGATACGAAGGTAAGCCACAGAATGAAGGAAGCAAGTATATGTCCAGGTGGGATGAAAAGTGTGATGAGGAATAGGTATTTAGGAATGAATGCAAAGTGAAATATGCATCATATGAAGGAGTGATTGTGCAGCAAAGACTTAGAATAAAAGAGGTGTTGAAAAAATACAGGTTAAATGTAATGAAGAGGAGATGTTGGAGAAGTATGATAAGTGTAATTGCAACAGTGAGAAATGAGGTGGCATGGCAGAGAACAATTATTGAAAGAAAGTTAGATAAATTAGACCAGAGAGTGGTGAGATAGTTTGGATGTCTGGAAATAATGCATAATGAACCACTAGATAAAGAGTGTGGAAAACAGAAGTACTTGGAGTGTGACTAAAAGGAAAACCCAGAAGGAAATGTATAGCAGAGGTGAAAAAGGCATTGGATGCATGTGTGATGTCAGTGCAGCAGGGAAGATAGAGTGCAAGAGATTGGAATGAGTGGAGAGAGATTTTGTATAGGTGATGTGGGTCAAAGGAATTTCTCTCTCTTGCTTGCACGGTAAACTGAGATGGGTGAGTGTGGGGGGGGGGGTTGACATGAGACGAGGCAGTGGGGATAAACCAGCTCTGGCTGTCGGGCATCATGGCAAAATAGTCTTGCCAACTTACTCTGTGTATGATCCAAGCAGTATGGTTCGGGGGAATTGTGGCAGCCCTTTATCTCCAAGCAGCTAAGAGGAGTGATTGCCTGTGAAATGGCTACTTGTGAATGAGTGTGCTTAGACTGAGTCACCTCCCTTATCAGGGGGAATGTGGCTATTGTATAAGTGTATATTACTAAATGGCAGTTGATTTCGGGTAACTAAATTATTTATTTTTTTCTTTATACAAAAGCCTTTAATCTCCCTTAAATGGGAATAGCTGAGATAAATCTTGATCTTTGCAAGGGGAAAAGTAGACAGAAGGGAATTTTCAGTCCCCTTACTCCACCCCATTTAGTTGACTTTTACTACAAGTAGGGACCATGAAGGAGGTGTTCTTGCCTTCTCCTGTGGGGGATTCCTCTTATTATCGTTCAGATAAGAATGATTTTATTAATGAACGAAAATCTTAGTTTCTAACTTTGATAGCATATATGAATATTTGGTTAATAGTGATAAAAGAAAATATCATGGGAAGGATGTGCAGGAGACAAATTGTCTTCAGTTTAGTAAGTTCATTTCTTTATTTGTGATGGAACTCATGCTTTCTACATGTTTTTGTATAAAAGATGGGGTTCTGTTACTCCCCTATCCCTTTTACTTTAGCTCTTTTGAGTCTTCAAATAGTAGCAGAAAATCTGTTGTAGGGATTTCCATTAGATATTTATATTTAGTGTCTGTTATCTTGTGCCTTTATTTCTAACCCCAACATACCCAATCAGTGAGAAAAATGACTCGGTGTATAGATTGTATTGATCTTCTTGTGATGGCGAGTTCTAAGAGTACATATATACCTCTGCATAATCTACAGGCTAGATAAGTACATAATAGACCTGAAGGCCACTAGAGACATAACTCCTGTCATCTTAACAGGATTAATAAATAGTTGAGAATAATAATTTAGATGAGTTGATATCCCCTATGGTTTCAGTTATGCAAAGAAAAATGTATATCATATGCTAACCATGATAAAGTCAACACACATTATACATTGATTAAAATAATTAATTTAGTGCGTAATTAGTCATAGTAAGGTTATGGAAGAGACAGCTTTGGTGTTAGGTATCTTTATCCCCTCCCATCTCAGCAGTCTTGATGAATACACTTAATATTTCATCTTACAGATGAAACTCACTGGCATAAATTTTTTGTTCTTAAGCTGCCTTCTGCATGTGTCACTTGCTCTCCTCTACCGATTCATGTGGTGTTATGAAGAATTTTGTCGAAGGAAAAGTGTCCGTGGGTTTTGGTCTGTTAGTGTGCTTGTTGTACAGTTCACTGTTTGTTGTTAGGTAGCCACTGTTAACTCAGCAAGCTAAATTAGCACACCTTTGACATAGCACTAACTGATAGATCCAAAGCCCTTCAAGCATGAAAATAGATGTGTTCCAATTAGTTCAGATATGACTGCTATCTCATAAACACCGTCTACATAACAGACTTGACAAGGGAACATCGAGGTACATAATTGAGTATCCGTGTATTTCAAATGTTATTTGTAATGTTAAAAGTTACATGTACTGTTGCTGTGGGGCGGGAGGAATATGTACTATAGCTGGGGGGGATTATGGAAACGTTGAGGACGGGGGTGTTACTATAGCAGGTGGGTGGGCAAATTGATGAGTGGGTGGGAATAATAATCATGAAACTTTCGCAATTGAAGACAAAAGAGAGAGGGGGGAAGGAAGGAGACTTGCGGAAAGTCTCTCAGTCTCCATATTTACTGTTGCCATTCAGTCGTCATTGTGAAGTGTTCGTGAGTGGATGTGGCGCTTGTTCTCGTACTTCCTTCGGTGATGTTTATCACGTGTTGAGTCAGTTCCTACTCATCTTCTCTATTCCTTCCTGGCGAAAAAGGAAAGCTTTCACTTCTCAAGTTTGGATTTCCTTTTATCGACAAAATATATTAGAAATTTTGCCTTTGTTAGACTAGTTAAGGAATAGTACACTCAAAATTTTCTAAAGTTCTTTAATCTTTGTGTATTAAGGCGACTCATAGACTAAGTTGTCTCGCATTGGTTTCTTGATGTGTACTAAGACTACACATCAGTATTCTGATGTGAATTGAGGCTACATATAGACTACGTCGTCCTGCATTAATGTTCTGAAGTGTACTAAGACTACACAGCATTATTCTGATGTGAACTGAGGCTACACAGACTACCTTGTCTTGCATTGGTCTTTGATGTGCACTAAGACTACACATCAGTATTCTGATGTGCACTAAGACTACACATCAGTATTCTGATGTGCACTGAGGCTACGCATAGACTATATCGTGATTGTTTTGTATTCTTAAAAGACTTAAGCTGAGGCTACATAGTCTTCTCCACGAGTGTTTCAGAAGCAATGCAAAAAAGTGGAACTCCTTTAATTTTCATAAATTCTAATTCTGTCTTGTCACGGTAATACGAAATCGGAATTCGATAACGAAATAATAAAGAAAAAAATATCGACGATTTTAATATTTCGAAAAGAAATATCGTTAAGTTTCGATTGGAACTAAAAAAAAGAAGAAAAACTGAAGAGAAGAAAATTAAGAATTTATTTTGTGAAGTTTTTCGTTGGAAGTTCTTCATCATAAGCAAATATGAGGTAAATAATATATATACAATTTATATTTCTCTCTCTCTCTCTCTCTCTCTCTCTCTCTCTCTCTCTCTCTCTCTCTCTCTCTCTCTCTCTCTCTCTCTCTCTCTCTCTCTCTCTCTCGATTGAAATTTATCATTAAATGCAAATATGAGGTAATTTATATTTTTATTTCTCTCTCTCTCTCTCTCTCTCTCTCTCTCTCTCTCTCTCTCTCTCTCTCTCTCTCTCTCTCTCTCTCTCTCTCTCTCTCTCTCTCTCTCTCTCTCTCTCTCTCTCTCTCTCTCTCTATTTATATTTATCATTAAATGCAAATATGAGGTAATTTATATTCTCTCTCTCTCTCTCTCTCTCTCTCTCTCTCTCTCTCTCTCTCTCTCTCTCTCTCTCTCTCTCTCTCTCTCTCTCTCTCTCTCTCTCTCTCTCTCTCTCTCTCTCTCTCTCTCTCTCTCTCTCTCTCTCTCTCTCTCTCTCTCTCTCTCTCTCTCTCTCTCTCTCTCTCTCTCTGTGTATGATTACGGGGGTGGCCATTGCACTATTTATAATACTGGTAATACTATATTTTCACCATTATCACCACCTGGTGTGGTTCAAGACAGATTCCGAACATAGTTCTCTTCAAATTTCCCATAACTCTCGACGTATTTTCTCAACACTTTTTTTACCCTAATTTTCTACATATTTCTGTAGTATTTTTTACATAGATTATTGTTTGTGAATATTTTTACTTATTATTTTACTTATTTTGCGTTCTTATTCTATAGATAATTTTTTTTTATTTTCGTCTATTTTTACCCCGAATTTTATAATGTGATATTATTTTTTACATTATTATTTTCAATACTTTTATTTTTAGTATTTTCAAAGTTTTTTTTTCCCCGAATCTATTTTTTTTCCCAAGTATTTTCATTTTCTCCTTAAAAATGTTGTTTAAGTATTTTTACATAATTTTAATCTTTAGTTTTTTTTTGGGTAATTCAATTGAATTTTGCTTTATTTTTACATATTTTCACAAGATGAGGATAGTCTCTAACCTAACCCAATGTATCCAAAAGTTATATAAGTAATTTGACAAGGTGAGGATAGCCCCTATTACGTGTTAACCTAACCTATTCAAAAGTAATATGACTAGTTAAGGATAGTCCCTATTACGTGTTAACCTACCCTAACCTCACCTAAAGTAATTTGACAAGGTGAAGATATTCTCCAATATTTCTCCTTTGGAACACGTGGTGTTATATACTAAATAGTGTCTGGGAGAGTCTAAGGCCCGATTTCTTAAACAGTGTAAACCTAGGATACCATATTGTTAGTTAGCTACACACACACAAATGGATTTCATAAATGAATCTGACGCGGTTCTTTGTATGGGCTAGGATCCCGCACGGGATCCTAGCCATACACAGAACCGCGTCAGATGCGTTTATGAAATTCATTTTTTGTGTCTAGCTAACTAACAATATGGTATCCTAGGTTTACCTTGTTTAAGAAATCGGGCCCAAGTCGACTCATTTACAGAATTAAGTCAAGAAAATGCCTTCCCGAATCCACTATGTAAAAGATAATCGTCCATTCAATAATTAAAAATGTAACCTATCTTGTAGCTAAATAATCCGTTTTATTCTTCATTTATGCGCTTGCACACAGACACACATGTACGCACACATGTGTACATTTATATTATTTATTGATCTAATCCAGTCTTAATATGACCATGTAAGAAAAAAAATTGTTGAGGGGCTATCTGTACCTCATCCCAAAATAGGATATTTACAGTAATAAAAAAGGATGAAATTACAGTTAGGACCGTGGCCCCGTAGTTTGGGAACCCCATATCCAAGAAGAAGCGAACAAGAGAAGAAAATTGATCGAGAACACGGATGTTCTACATGAACATGCGACTTGAACAATGATTGTTATTATTTGTTATTAATGTCATTGCTCGCGCATAGTATAATTACTACAGAATGAGAAAGATAGAGAGTTAAATAGACAGATAGATAAAAGAAAGAGAAGCAGAGAAAGAGATACATTGATAAGTAATTTGATTGACATTGCTAGCTATTTCTAGATGGATAGAGAGAGAAAGAAATAGTGTGTATATATATATATATATATATTATATATATATATATATATATATATATATATATATATATATATATAAAGGAAGAGAGAGAGAGAGAGACTTTGAGTGATACATGGCTAAAGTCAGTGTCTCAAGCTGTTGCTATTTGAGAGAGAGAGAGAGAGAGAGAGAGAGAGAGAGAGAGAGAGAGAGAGAGAGAGAGAGAGAGAGAGAGAGAGAGAGAGAGAGAGAGAGAGAGAGAGAGAGAGAGAGAGAGAGAGAGGACTCAAGCTGTTGTTATATGTCGCTTCTGCAATAGACAATGTCATCCTATAATAATAAAAGCTAAAAGCTAAAGAGATTTATGAATGGTACTTTTGGACTGATCTTGGCTATTATTATTATTGTTCCGTTAAAGGACGTGCAACAGGAGCATCGTGAACAGATTTTTTTTATAGCAGTTTTTTATACCGTAAAAATTTTAAACAGATGAGTCATGTTATTCTGTAAATTACATTATAGACACACACACACACACACACACACACACACACACACACACACACACACACACACACACATATATATATATATGTATGTGTATGTATGTATGTATGTATGTATGTATGTATGTATGTGTTAGGCCGCTATCACACCAAAGTGGCACGTCGCACGTGACATGTCACGTGGCATGCTAGTTGAAAACGAACAGTCGGAAATATATGAAACCTTTCGCACAGAAGTGGCGTGAAACGTCCCATGTGCCACTTTTGTGTGAAAGGTTCCATATATTTCCGGATGTTCGTTTTCATATGGCGTGCTACGTGACATGTCACGTGCGACGTGCCACTGGTGTGAGAGTGGCCTTAGTGAGGAGTTTACTCTCTGTAAGGCCAGAATTAATACGAGTATGTGTGTATATACAGTCTATGATTGTTTGTTTGTTTGCTGTTTTATATATCACTATTAATCACCGTTATGGGGTAGACACAGACATTATAGAGCTGGGGAATTAAAGCTAGATACCCTTCCTAGCGCCCTGCGTATGTGTGTGATGATTTTGTCCCTTGAGAAAAAAAATAATGTAAATATGTGTATATGTATATATCTTGTCCTCAGTAGTTCGACTATTCTTTCAGCCTAGTCCTTTTCCCAATTTGCATCATTCCCTTATTTCTGCCTTATCCTTATTCTTCTACTTTTCTTTTGTCTTACTGTGTTGTTGGTGTTTGGCCTCATAAGGGGCATATTCTTGCCTGTCCTGTTGACACGCTCATATGAAATGTACAGTTTATGCACGTACATACGGTCTATGTTTAAACATATACTTACATTATATGTGTATGTATGCTTGCATAAGAATAGTAGGCTTCCGTACTACATATGTATGAATACAGATTGTTTTTGTATTGTATCTCTATCTACATATCTCTAGATATCTTAATGAATTATTCAGTTGTCGCAGCACTGTTAAAAACCAGTTTATATGACTCATAATATCGTTAACTCAAGCGATATAGCACATGCCTTCATCCCAGGAGGTCCCGAATTCAGCTAACCACGTGGGTAAAATGGAGAGGATGATGGCGCCTTTTTGTGAAAACTCCTGTCGCCTCCGCAGGTTCAAAAAGAATACCATTTGATGGATTGGGTGTGTGGTGAAACAGTATCCTGAAGATTCCGGATTTTGGTGTGGGCATTAGTGCCCGCCCTGCAGCACTCATGTTATAAAATAAATGAGCCTTTTTTTCTTATGAGTAAGCTTTTATTGAGCTCCTAAGTGTATAATCTTCCATAAAGAGCTTTTATGTATAAGCTTTTGTTAAGATTTTCCTTGTGGAGCTTCCATGAGGTTCTCTAAGTTTTCAATAAGCTTTATCTGTGAGCTTCCATTAAGTTTTTCTGTAAGCTTCCGTTAAGCTTTTCTTTTTGTAAGCTTCTCTTAAGCTTTTGTATGTAAGCTTCCGTTAAGCATTTTTGTGTGTAAGCTTCCATTTTACCATTTTTCTGTGATGTTTTTGTAAGCTTCCGTAAACTTCTCTATATTTAAGCTCTTGTCTACAAGATTCTCTGTGTTGGCTTCGTTCTGTCAAGCTTCTCTTTGTGTAAGCTTCCATTTAGCATTTCTTTGTCTTAGCTTCGTTCTATCAAGCTTCCCTGAAGTAACGACAAGGGAAACCAGATTGCAAGAAGCTTAAGTAAAAATAAGCTTCTTCTGGTCAGGCCTATCTAAGTTTTCTTTATCAACCTCTGTCAGGCCGCTCTATATGTAAGCTTTCACTAAGCATTTCTTTGTATTAGTTTCGTTTTGTCAAGCTTCATTCTAAGTAAGCTTCCATCACAAAACGACAGAGAAAATCTGATCAATGAAGCTTACGTAAAAAGTGAACTTCCTCTGCTAAAGCTTTTTCTAAGCTTCTTTTATTTCAACCTCTCCTTGACACATGTTCACTGCATTAGTCATTACTTGTTATCAATAGGAACTTGAGGTAATTAACCTAATGTTATGGTAATTATATTCGATGGAATTTGATGTCTTTGTTTTGATCTTGCTTTTAACAGCATGTCTCTCTTGTGCACTATTATTATTATTATTATTATTATTATTATTATTATTATTATTTTTATTATTATTACTATTATTATTCGTATTATTATTATTATTATCATTATTATTATTATTATCATTATTATTATTATTATTATTATTATTATTATTATTATTATTATTATTATGAATCGCTGTAGCGCAGTGGAGGAAACAGACTCGCGATCGAACTCCGTTGGGCGTTAGGAAGGAGATCCTGCCTTGATTCCCTAGCCCCACCCTGTATGTGGCCAGCCCCCATAATGGGGATTAAAAGGGACACAAAACGAAAATGTATTTCTAACTTTATTATTATTATTACGGAAGCCCCATATTGTATATATGCATTTTCCCCCGTTTTTCCCTTCTGTTTCCTGTTTCTTCTGTCTATCGACTTTCTCGTCCTGTCTGATATTTGTTTCCTCTGTTTTTTTTTTTTTTTTTTTTGTTTTTTCCGTCACTTAGTGGGTTAAAGACAGCTCTCCCATGCATTAGTGACGCGAGTTAAAGTCCTCTTCGCTCTCAGGAGGTGAGGAAAATTTTGGTTCTTTTCCTCGTCGAGGATAGGAAAAGGACAGTAGTGGCGTTTATCGTTTCCTAGCCCCTGGCAACTCAGTAGGTAAGATGAGTACCTGAATAAAAATAACAGATACCTTGAATATAAATACAAAATTTAGGCAAGACAACAGCTATGCATTTGTACCCTGTCGCTCTGAACCTAAAAAAATGCCGGAAACTCTTTGAGAAATAAGTTGCTGGTTGATCTCCTTGTCGTGAGAGGTTGCTAAAGGAGATAGGGGAATGAATATGGCTCGCAGTCTCCTCTCTGAATTTGCTTATGCCTTAGAATTGTCAGTTCGAGGGATGAGGTTAGGAAAGACGGAGCCCTGTTGCCTCTTTTTTTTTTTTTTTTTTTTTTTTTTTTTTTTCACTGCTGATATTCGCTGAATATTGCAATTTTGCGCTATGGTATATTATATGTCTATCTGCCTATCTTTCTGTCTATCAATCTATCTGTCTGTCTATCTTTCAATATATATCTATCTATCTGTCTGTCTACCGGTATATATATATATATATATATATATATATATATATATATATATATATATATATATATATATATATATATATATATATATATATATATATTTATATATATTATACACATAGTTATAATGGTGGGAAATCTCATTGTACTTAGAGAGATATCTATTGCGGTTTTAATGGATCATAATTATAATTGTTTGGGAGAAATTTTTGCAAGTGTTCTCCCGCGAGCGTCCGCGAGGTGTTGAGGGCAATTTCCTTCCTAATTTTTATTGAAATTATATTTGTTGATCTGACTTGTTTGTGTGTCTCTGCAGCACAGCAGAGAAACAGCCGTGATGATTGGATAAAGAAGTTTAGGATATTTTAGATGTGATATTGGAAGGAATTAATCGCAGTCGCTCGCAATTGCCCGCGGGCGCATTCTCCCATTGTTTTTTGAGTACGGACTCTCTTCTATGGTATATGGTCAACGGAAGGAAGCATTTAAGTTTCTCTCTCTCTCTCTCTCTCTCTCTCTCTCTCTCTCTCTCTCTCTCTCTCTCTCTCTCTCTCTCTCTCTCTCTCTCTCTCCGCATTGTCCCTTTGTTTAATATATATATATATATATATATATATATATATATATATATATATATATATATATATATATATCGTTTATATTTTCTATTTTAAGATGCAGTTGGTATAGTTAGTATAACTATAATAACGTCTTAAGCATTAGTTGTGGGTGCAATTGTAGTAGCTGTAGTAGTAACTTGAGTAGCCGTAGTGGTAGTACTAGTAGTAATAATAATAGTAGTCGTATTAGTAGTAGTAGCATTAGTGGTAGTTGTCTTAGTAGTAGTAGTCGTAGTAGTAGTAGTTGCGATAGTGGTGGTAGTGGTAGTAATATTAGCAATGTGTCACTTATTATAATAGAGGTATGTTGGTTCCTTTAATTTCTTTCAGAATTAGTAGTAGTAAAATGCTCAGTTATTAGTAGTTCTTGCAGCTAGTACTACTCTTATTGCTTTACCGTTACTACTACTAGTAGTAGTAGCAGTAGTAGTGAAACTCAAATATTCCTGTCATTTCAATAATAATAATAATTTGCCTTTATTTTGCCAGCGTCCAATCATGCATATAGAAAACAGAGCAGTTATGCATAATAGCAAATCCTTGGAAGCATTGTTACCAGAGTAGCCTTAGGCAGACTTTAGATATTTTATTTTATATATAAATACCATGCGGGGAAAAATATTATATATATATACACACACACACACACAAATATATAAAATAAGCCAAACAAATTGTTTCGTAAATGTAGGTCTGATCTGCTCACTATGATCCTTGGGTTTATGGTAACCTTGCTTTTTGGGTAAATTTGCCCTCATAACCATTGCCTCAAGCAGCCAATTATTGACCTCTTTTTTCCGGTATTTTTTGACCATTTTGAATTTTAGACTCCATTGCAAATTGTGAATACGAGTACACATTATTATTATTATTATTATTATTATTATTATTATTATTATTATTATTATTATTATCATTATTATTATTATTATCATTATTATTGTTTTTATTATCATTATTATTATTATTATTATTATTTTTATTATTATTATTATTATTATTATTGTTATTATTATTAGTGAGAAATATAGTAGTAGTTGTAGTAGTAGCAGCAGTAATAGCAGCAGCAATAGTAGTAGTAGTAAGAGGAGGAGAGTAGTATGACGAAGAAAGATGCAAAAGAAGAAAGAGAAGGAGTAGGAGTAGTAGTAGTAGTAGTAGTAGTAGTAAGGATGGACAAGCAAGGGAAGTTTTGTGTGTCGTTTCCTAGCCCCTGTCGACTCAGGAGGTGTAATGAACGCACCTGTGGCAATAAGCTTCGTCGCGAGAATGGAGATGCATGTAACTGTCGTGCTGCTCTACACCAAAAATGACACTTAGGAGACACGCATCGCCAAGTTAGTTATGTACATCCGTGTTCAGATGTTCATCCATCTGCTCATCCATGTACAGCCGTGTTCAGATGTTCATCCATCTGCATCCATCTGCTCATCCAGTTGAAGAACCTAGATGGGTGACTACTACTACTACTACTACTGCCGCCGCCTCCGCCACCACCACCACCACCACCACCACCACCACCACCACCACCACTACTACTACTACTACTACTACTACTACTACTACTACTAATAATAATAATAATAATAATAATAATAATAATAATAATAATAATTATAATACATTGTTTTCTAACATTACTCTACAGCCCGCAGAGCTCAGCAAGGTGTCCCCATTTGTACCAAAAGACTTAAGTATTTAACTAACCCTTGCCTCCGAACCTACTCTGTCGTAGCTTATTTGGCATGAACTAAAAGTAAGGAAGTATATTGTCAGTATCATGCTCCCCCCTTATCGCTTTATGTCGGCTTTTACGACATGCAGGTATTATGGGTGTGGTATTCTCTTTTCCCCACTACTACGGATAGATAGTTATTATTATTATTTTTATTATTATTATTATTATTATTATTATTATTATTATTATTATTATTATTATTACTTGAGTGATTAATGACGTTTTAATCACAGCTGTCTGCTGTCTGTGTCTTCAGCTGTCCTTTGTCATTGACGAATTGCATCTGTCATTGTTGAGAGGAAATGAGAAATGAAGCTTTTAATCTGATTAGCTTTTCCTCACACGCCCAGATTTACACATGATTCAGATAATAAACATTAGATTTGGCAAAATGTGGTTTTAGTTCATGCATGCTTTGCGTTTTGGCTTGAGAAAAACGCGTCGTTTATTTTTTTCGATTTGGGAACACTGAGCTTATGTTTTTGATATCACCAGATTTTTCAATAGCATTTTGTAACCCAGATTTACTCGTGTCTATAGATGTCCGCCGTCAGATTCGGCGAAATGAGATTTTAGTTCAAGTATACACTGCATTATGGCTTCAGGAAACTAATATATTTTATATGTATTATATCTTGTATCTGAATTAGTTTTTTTTAGATATTATTAGATTCTTCAATAGCTTATATTATCACGGAGTCT
>JAXCGZ010011682.1:62500-75000 GCA_037179515.1 Halocaridina rubra | reverse complement strand
ATTAAATGCTAAAATGAAGCCACGAGTGAGGTTGGGGAATCTGTAATATGAACATAGTGGCATTCAGTTAGAATGCGTTCATTCCTAAGTATAGCAGATATAAGCTATAAGGTTGGGTTCCTTTTAACCTTCTGTGGTGTAGTGGTAGCGCCTTGACTTAGTAATCATAAGTCCTAGGTTCGAGTCCCGGTCGGGGTAAAAAATGATTCATGTTTTCACATATGTAATGTGCTTAATTTATAATTTCATGGCCCGAATGAGATTGGGATTTGAATTAAATGCTAAAATGAAGCCACGAGTGAGGTTGGGGAATCTGTAATATGAACATAGTGGCATTCAGTTAGAATGCGTTCATTCCTAAGTATAGCAGATATAAGCTATAAGGTTGGGTTCCTTTTAACCTTCTGTGGTGTAGTGGTAGCGCCTTGACTTAGTAATCATAAGTCCTAGGTTCGAGTCCCGGTCGGGGTAAAAAATGATTCATGTTTTCACATATGTAATGTGCTTAATTGATAATTTCATGGCCCGAATGAGATTGGGATTTGAATTAAATGCTAAAATGAAGCCACGAGTGAGGTTGGGGAATCTGTAATATGAACATAGTGGCATTCAGTTAGAATGCGTTCATTCCTAAGTATAGCAGATATAAGCTATAAGGTTGGGTTCCTTTTAACCTTCTGTGGTGTAGTGGTAGCGCCTTGACTTAGTAATCATAAGTCCTAGGTTCGAGTCCCGGTCGGGGTAAAAAAATGATTCATGTTTTCACATATGTAATGTGCTTAATTGATAATTTCATGGCCCGAATGAGATTGGGATTTGAATTAAATGCTAAAATGAAGCCACGAGTGAGGTTGGGGAATCTGTAATATGAACATAGTGGCATTCAGTTAGAATGCGTTCATTCCTAAGTATAGCAGATATAAGCTATAAGGTTGGGTTCCTTTTAACCTTCTGTGGTGTAGTGGTAGCGCCTTGACTTAGTAATCATAAGTCCTAGGTTCGAGTCCCGGTCGGGGTAAAAAATGATTCATATATATATATATATATATATATATATATATATATATATATATATATATATATATATATATATATATATATATATATATATATATATATATATATATATATATATATATATATATATATATATATATATGTGTGTGTGTGTGTGTGTGTGTGTGTGTGTGTGTGTGTGTGTGTGATTACCTAATTGTGTTTACGGGAAAGAGCCCAAAGCTCGTATCTTCCCGTCTCCTCATCGGTTCCATTTTATACTTAGTGATACTTATCATACCTGTCCTTAAAACTATGGATTGAGATAGCATTAACTACCTCCTCGCTTAGCGAATTCAAATTATCAACTACTCTTACACTGAAAAAGTATTTCCTTACATCCTGCAAAGAAGTTTTCTTACGAAGCTTCAAACTATGACCTCTAGTTCTAGAGCCAGCCATATCAAAATATCGATCCCTATCCACTCTATCATAACCATGAAGGAATTTAAAGACTGTCACCATATCCCCCCTCACTCTTCTAGCTTCGAGTGATGGTAAGTCTAATTCCCTCAGCCTCTCATCATAACTGAGATTGCGTATTTCTGGCACCAGTTTCGTGGCATGTCTTTGAACTTTTTCAAGCTTAGCTATGTGCTTTTTCAAGTGCGGATTCCAAAAGGGGGCTGCATATTCGAGTTTTGTGTGTGTGTGTGTGTGTGTGCGTATATATATATATATATATATATATATATATATATATATATATATATATATATATATATATACACACACACACACAAATATGACGAGTATGTTTAGAAAACGTGCTTATAGTAGAACTGTACTTGCAAAGGAAGAGTTCCTAATTGAATGACAATTTTTATTTAAATCATATACACTCAGATAAAATGGTGCCATTACACCTGAATTTGAACAAGGACAACAACTAAAGTGTCTATATCACTTGCGTTCTTGAGAGACGACAATCGCTTGTTTGAAGATTGGATTGTCGTCCTTATGAGGGATGGACAAAATACTACAACGACAGTAACTGCAATGGAACAAATAACGACAATAACTGCAATGGAACAAATGCAACAATTGCAGTGTCTTTGTCACTTGACAGTTGCATGTTACTAGATCGTATCTCTCTCTCTCAAAAAAAAAAAAATGAAAAATCGAACTATTGTTGCTTGCTTGAAGATAGTATTAAGGTCCTTACACAAGGACTGTCCTTTCTTAATGGCAGCGAGACTTATCGCGTACACCCAACTTTTCTTACGGCCTCTAAAAACTTAATAATATGAGTCTCGAAGGCCGAACTACTTGCAGAGCTGTATATAGAACAGTATTGAGAAAAAATAAAATAAGAGTAGTATAGTTAAGATAGCATGAGGGTAGTAATGAGTGGTATAGAGCAGGGGAACTCGAGAGACCGAGAGGAGAAAGAATATTTCCTCCTCCGTATTATATAACATTAAGTCCCCATACAAACAGGGGTGGACACAGGTATGTTGGAGCTGGAGAATTAAGGCTGGATTCCCCTCCTATCGCCCCTCGGTGGAATCGAGCCTGAGTTTGTCTCTTCCCGACTAGCGCAATCTTCCACTGAGCTACCGCGACCCCCGAAGAAAAAGATAACTCCTAGTTAAAACAGAGATTTTGATTTTAATTGGAGAGTCAGCGTTCTTTAGGAAAATAAATATGGAAAGTTACTTGATCGCAAGGAATATTTATAGAACTTTTTATTTCTCCTACGGGAGTTCAAAACGGCAGGAGAAGACAGAAGAGAGTAGGCGTCATAGCGAGCTGAAGTTATGTCTGAAAGGAAGTGATGCAAGCTCTGAAAGAGATTGAAAGATGGGGGACGTTCACCATGAGACTTAGCTGAAACTGAAGGCTAAAATAGCCTTGGTATGGCTCTCCAGGGTGATGCCATTTGCAGTTAGTTTTCTTTTGTTTTTGTTGAGTTTTTACTTGACTGTTTAATGTTTTTATTTTTCCCCATTTCAGGCTGTGCCCTCCCCCATAATGGTGATTTGTATTAACACACAAAATGTTTGCAGTTAGTTTTCTTTGCTTGTTTTACTGTTTCTTTACTTGGCTATTTAATGTTCTTATATTTCCCCAGCTCCAGCCTGTCTTGTGCCCACCCCCATAATGGAGATATATATTGACACATAAAACGGCAAACGAGTCATGTTATAAATTGGTTGAAGTTATAAAAATGCTTTAATTTCCCCAATTCTTTAATACTCATGGGAGCCAACGCCTTAGTTCCAATATAATAATAATAATAATAATAATAATAATAATAATAATAATAATAATAATAATAATAATAATAATAATTGAAGAAGAAGAAGCAGAATATATTTAGTCGTAGGAGGTGACTGTGAGGGATTCATGGGATGGCAATCATTTCCTTTTAGGCTTAGGTTAATTTTTTTTTTATCAAAATGTTTATATAATTTAATAACTAGTTTAAAGCCGGGTCTCAGTGCCACTAGAGATAGATAAAAACATAAAAAATAAATATAGTTTGAAGTAACCCAGTCTAATAGATGTAAACACATAAACATATCAGTGTAAACAAACACAGAAAACTAGAGAGCTAAATGTACTATTGTAAGATAAAGTATTTGACCAGATAGGCCTAAATTCTCTTCTGCCGTGTATACAAAGAGAACAATAATTGTTTCAATTGTTTGTTTATTTTTTTACGGAGTTTTTTTTTTTGGCTTATCGTTTTTCTTAGTCGCTCGTATGTACATTTGTACTAACATACCAACAGTACATACCCGTAAGTTATCTCATTATTTTGTTATGGTAAATAGTGATTCACTTGTATGTACATTTGCACTAACAAATCAACAGTACATACCAGTATTTATTTTTTTTATATTGCAAATAATATTTCTCTTGTATTTACATATGTACTTACCGTTAGTAAATACCAGTAATTTTCTTATTTTTTTTTAAATATTGTAATACTGACTCGCTCGTATGTACATTTTTTACTTACATACCAACAGTACATACCAGAATTTTTTTTTTTTTATATTGAATCTATGTGGCTATCCAGAAAACTACACATTATTTCTAATATTTAGATATATTCGAAAAAAATATATTGTATAGGGTGTGGTACCGCGATAGCACAGTGATAAGAGCAAGCGATTTGGGAAATGACAACCCCTTGTTCAAACCCACCGCGGGACGTGTTGAAGAGCATCCAGTTTAACTTCTAATTTCTAACTTGTCTTTGTCCATCCCCAAAATGGGGGTGGACACAGACACACTGATCAACGCGCAAAATAAAAAAAAAATATTCATGCATTTTCTTGTGAATAATAATATTGCTATAAGCGTGTTTTACGTCACGAGCTCCCTTTTCAACTAAGGGCTAGAACAGTCGCCTTCATAGCTATATGAGACTTAAATGACTCCTAGGGTCTCAGATGACCCTAATTAAGGTCAAGAATAAGCACACTAGTTCCCGTTACTTTTCCCGTTTTTGACCTGACTTGACCTGTATCGCGGTGAAAGGTCAAGTGACCGTTTAAGAGTAGCCGAAAGAGGCTCATATTTTATTAAATTTGTTTGTTTAACTTTCTCTTCATACAACATTTGACTATTTAAATATCATGTACACATATACGTGTTTATATATATATATATATATATATATATATATATATATATATATATATTATATATATATATATATATATATATATATATATATATACACTTCGTGGAATGTAACTAATATACTAAGATTAATCATATATATTTATAGGAAATATATATTAATTGATGGTACAATAACTCTTTATATATATATATATATATATATATATATATATATATATATATATATATATATATATATATATATATATATACATAATACTATAATCTTTCGAAAAACACTTTTTAACATCAGGGGAATCGAACTCGTGTCGCAAGTTACAAATTCATAGCGTAGTATTACACGCTAAACATTTATATAATGAATCACATAGCTACTTTAGATGCTGTAACTCATTTAAAAATATCCCTTCTAGAAACTCCTTTTTGCCCCCCCTAGTAGGGGTTTGATGTTGGGGAAGGGGGGGTTTGCCATCCGGGACTTCCCCATTGTTACGTGTCCTGGCACTGGGGCCAAGTTTTTAGAAGTGTTTTGTGGCATTGTTTTTACTCGCGGTGTAAAATGCCACACCCAGAGCTAAGAATTTATGGAATTATTTACCTCTTGGGTTCTGCAGCTTACCCGAATTACTTGCGCTTAGAATATCCTCGTTGAATTATTTTTTTTTTTTTTTTACTTTTACACACTTTTCGTTTTGGGTAAAATCAATGATTCATAAATATATTTTCCGTTATAGACAGAAACTCCGGTCAGTCTTGTCTGCTTGCTTGAGTATTATTATTATTATTATTATTATTATTATTATTATTATTATTATTATTATTATTATTATTACAAGCAGAAACCTTATAATTTCATTTTCTGTGCGAACACTGATTTCGTATACTTGACTAACTGTTATAGACACACAAGTTTCATTATTCTATATTATAAGAATACTTCATTTATATATACTAAATTATAATGCCACTTATGAGGAAATTGGCTGAGTCAAAGCATAAAACTTGACTCTTTTAAAGGAGGGAAATACAACGAAGGGGATTCCCAGTACCATCGTTCCTCCCTATCTAGTAGATTTTTTCTGACACGCAGCGGTACACGAAGGAGGTATTCTCCCCTTCTGTTGTAAAGAGTGACTTAAGGGAGAAGGGAGCGAATGAAGAAGAGACGTAACCTTAAGCGATGGAAGAAGACAGTGAACAACAGCGACACCCATTTAAACACAGAATGATCTATTGATAAAGAAAAAAAATATAATGCAAATATGTATAAATAATATATATATGACCACAATCCAAAATATGTGTGGCCGAGTCAAAGCAAACACTCACCAGAAGCCAATCTACCTCGATCACTCCTCTTAGCTCTTTGCGGAAAGGGGGGTGCCAAAATACCCTCCCACCACAATGTTCGGGTCATCCAATGGGTAAATGGGGCAAGGATCTTTCTGCCTCGAAGACCCAAGAGGAGCACCTACATTTGTGAATGACATTCTCTCTCTCTCTCTCTCTCTCAAGCTTCTTGAAACTCTGGTGCTTTCATGTGGGTTGTGTGATATTAGTTAATACGTATAAAATCTTAGATTTATCGGGTATACAACAATAAACAAACTCTGGTACAGGAAATCTAGTTAATTTAAGTATGTATATATGTATGTAAAAATGCATGCATGTATGTGTGAATATAATTTAGTGCCAGCATGGAGTGTTATAGATGCCCGATAGTGAAGTATATAAACTATAATAGTGATTGACTTCGTTACGTAAAATCCCCATCCCCCCCGACCTTTGTGAGACAACCCCCTCTTCACAGATGTCACAAACGAGACCTCTCTCTCTCTCTCTCATTAAATAATAATAATAATAATAATAATAATAATAATAATAATAATTTCCACTGAGTTTTTAATATTTCGTAAAAAAGTATCTTACTAAAACCCTTTAACTTTGAAAATTATTATTATTATTATTATGATAGACACACACGCGTCCGTGTTTCCGTGTGAGTAGCTGTTCTGTTCTGTTAAATAATACGGTAGTACTGTACCTATCTGACCATACAGAACCTATAGAGCGAAATGTTCCTTTCATATGCAGTAAAAGCACTACTTGGCAACTCATAAAAACACTACTTGGAAACTCATTCACCCCTATTCACTTTTACCTAGTGGATCAATCCCATGATTGGCACCTGATATAATTTTATATATATATATATATATATATATATATATATATATATATATATATATATATATATATATATGTAGGTGTTTATTATGGGAATGAGGCAAGAACCGTGTTAACCTAACCTAACCGAGGTTAGATTAGGTTAATCTTCCTTTGCCACAATCCCAGAATAAGTACCTAAAACATGACATCAGGTGCCAGTTTTGAGTCATTTAAGCTGTTGGCTTACTTGTGTAGTTTTGATACATATTGTGTATGTATGTACGTATGTATGTATGTATGTATCAGATCATCTATGATTTAATTTAATCATTTTTTAGCTTTCGTAACCCGTTTCGTCTGTAATAATAATAATAATAATAATAATAATAATAATAATAATATCGTTCTACCTCGCGTTTATTTCCTCTTAACAAAGTAAATTATAATATTTTTTAATATAGTTGTTTTTAAATCTTTCTTTCATTTAAAATCTTGAACACACTTCTCTGGCTTTCTGTTCATCTTCAACTTACTCGCCTTCAACGCCTTGCGAGGCAAAGGACCTCCAGATATTTCAGATGTTGGTATTATGGAATTGCTTTGACTCAGCCATAGCCCATTATAAGGGGTGAAAATGGTTAATGTATAAAAATAGATAGATTTATATAAACTGTAGACACTTCAAAGAAACTAAATATCCGGGCAACACACTCCATATGTTTGCGAATTAATTTAAATAAACAATATCAATATATTTTATTTACGAAAAGGTGGTTGATTTCGTCGAAAATATAGAAGATAAATGTTTCGTATTATTTTAACAATATCAGCCATAATTATTGTTTTTTTTATCATAAGACTCAAGAAATTGTATCACTAACTCCAGCGTAGAAACAGGAGAGAGAGAGAGAGAGAGAGAGAGAGAGAGAGAGAGAGAGAGAGAGAGAGAGAGAGAGAGAGAGAGAGAGAGAGAGAGAGAGTTTGATTTCGTCGAAAATATAGAAGATAAATGTTTCGTATTATTTTAACAATATCAGCCATAATTATTGTTTTTTTATCATAAGACTCAAGAAATTGTATCACTAACTCCAGCGTAGAAATAGGAGAGGGAGAGAGAGAGAGAGAGAGAGAGAGAGAGAGAGAGAGAGAGAGAGAGAGAGAGAGAGAGAGAGAGAGAATCATATCGTAGTATAACCCCAACGAAGAGATAGGTTGAGAGAGAGAGAGAGAGAGAGAGAGAGAGAGAGAGAGAGAGAGAGAGAGAGAGGCAAAATCTGACTTTCAAAGCGATGGGGACGAGTTATATTGATGGCAAAATGGGGGGGGGGAGATAAGAGATGGGGGAACGATTAGAGAAAAAGTAGTGAAGAGAGCGCAAAAGAAAAGCTCTCTCTCTCTCTCAGTGAAAAAATTTATAACTTTATTTCATAAATAATCAATGTAAAAATATATTAGTAAATATAATTTGATTTCTACGTTGGCTACTGGAATTTATATTTACAAGAAACAACAGCAACAATAATAATAATAATAATAATAATAAATTAGTTATTATTACTGTTATTAAACTTTAATTCTCTTGTACTAATGAATTTACCCTCTAATCGTAGTAAAAAAAAAATTTTTTATTTGGATTTTGTGGTTTGACAATTTAGTTTATATATATATATATATATATATATATATATATATATATATATATATATATATATATATATATATATATATATATATATATATATATATATATATGCGTGTGTGTGTGTTTACGTATTTTTAATGCACTGAGAATGTTATAATAGTACCATATGGAAGAAGTAAAATAGCCGAGGGAGCCTTTTTTCGCGTTTGTTTCGAAGTTCAGAGAATCTAATTACATGTGTTATTGCCAGTATAAAAAAGAATGACATCTCATATCTAAAATAAATACATATTTAATAATAAAAGGTAATATCAATAAATGAAAGTCGTTTCTAAAATGGCTGACAAGCTTTCAAAATGGCCGTCCTCGGCAGCCATCTCTCAGGTAGCGACATCACCAGAGTTCTTACCAGCTGTTTTTCGTGAGACGTATTTTTATGGGGATATTTACTCGATTATATATTTTTGTCTTTCTTTCTATGTTCATATTACAGATATATTTTCAAGATTTTTCACAGTATTCTCAACTTGCATGTACGCTAACAACAAGTATATGTTGTAAATATAGTTCAAAATTAGAACCAGACTTTTTGGCTTCGTGTTCTTAATTCAGATATAATATAGTTATATTAGAATTATATTTTCTATTATATTTGTGCTATTATCCTGATATCAAATACATGTTTTGAAGGAAATTTGAAAACCGAACCAAATTCTTTGATTCGTATTATTCAATTCAATAATACTGGTAAGAGTAACCTTAGATAATAATTCTCTTCATTTTCATTATTATGAACATATTCAATACAACAATTTTCCTTTAATCTGGAAATAAATACCTGTTTGAAGAGCTGTGTGGGGACTTAGTTTATATATATATATATATATATATATATATATATATATATATATATATATATATATATATATATATATATATATATATATATATATATATTTCACCTTCATTTCTGTTTGTATTCATTGCTCGTTTTCATCTTTTTTAACACCAGCCATTTCATTTGATTAAAAGAGGATTTTTCCACCTTTTATCCTATGCATATTATTGCCTTATTTATTATTAGCTTATTAATCTTATCTATTATTGCATATTGTTCTTTCACTTTCTTGTGGGACTTTGCAAATTAATTTTTTCTGATTTGTTTTTATCTAATCCCATCTTTTTATTTTTATTCCAATATATATATATATATATATATATATATATATATATATATATATATATATATATAGTTTGTTCTAAGTTCATAATATATGGCTTGTTTACAATACATAAAATTTTATTTTACTTATTGTATTTTTTTTTTTGTCAGGGCTTCGCCTTTGCAGACCATGTGTGCTTTAAAGACTTTTCAGCCCGTGTTCAATATATTTTTATTAGCTGATCTGTTCAAGTTCAGCATGAACTTGCTGTTCAAATGCCTGTACATGAACAGAATTGTTCAATGCACACACTTTAAATAAGCAATGTAGGATATCCGTATAATTTTTATTATCATATTTTTGGGGTAATCTTTTATAAAACCATTATATTTTCATACTTTGCTGATTACAAGCCAAGAAATAATATCATGGTCCCATGCTGGTTAAGTTAAGGTTCTTGGTTAACCTTTTTAAAGAACAAATTTTAGAATGAGGTAAATTTGGAAGTAAAAAAAAATGGATTTCACCAGTTATCTCCTTAATGGAATAATATCATGTCCCATTGAGGTTAAGCTTCTTGGTTAACCTTTTCAAAGAATGAAATTTGGAAGGAGGTAAATTTGGAATAAAAAAAAATTGGATTTCACTAGTTATCTCCTCTGTATTTTTTCATCTCATTTTTTCCAAATATATTGTTATCACAATTGTAATATTTCAACTGACATGATAAATTATCAGTGACTAGTTATGCTTAAATTAACTAATACGACTTAAATTAACTAACACAGCTTAAAAAAAAACCTTCATAATGATTTCTCCACGTTCATAAAAGAGATCCTGTTGAAAACATCACTGCACATTTTTGGCCAAGTCAAGTCAGGACTGTAGGCTGCACAACACAATTTTTTTTTAAGAAACCATTTCTTAGCCACAGTTAAAAATAATAAAGAGAAAAAATAATAAAATGTCACCTTTAATATTTAAATTTCATATACATATATATATATAATTTTTTTTTTTTGCATTTTGAATCATTTCTAAAGAAATAAAAAGGCTTCCTATGTATCACTGGTCAGCCTGAGATTAATGTTTTTTTTTCATCTGTATTGAGAGAATTTAACTTAAGAAAAAAATTAGAGTAACTTTATAATTTTTTTTCTGTATTGAGAGCATTAAACTTAATAAAATAAAATTTATTTTTTCATCTGTATTGAGAGCATTTAACTTTAAAAAAAATATTTTTTCCACGTGCAATGTTTTTAAATACCAAAATAAAAATTTTATAAGACATAATTATTTTGTTTTTGCCAGGTTGAACTCCACCACTGGTCTGGTTGGGACCTCTACTACAGACATTGTGTGGCGAAGGAAAACCAGGTGTTCAATGCATGGAGATTTTTATTTATACTGTACAAAACGATATTTCTAGTAAAATTAGACGTTTTGTGGAACAAAATAGCTTTTTACAGGCATATATTACAAGGTAAGCATGCACCAACAAGGAAAAAAAATTACACAATATCACTACCCACGAATTGCTTAAAGCAAAATAAAAGGAGGAAAAAATAATAATTGATAATTGTCGCTAAGGCTAAACACAGATGTTTTGAAAAACTGAGCTAGATATTTTTTTTTCATAAAATGAAAAAGAAAAATACTGCGACCGAATTAAAATCACAGACCACTTTTTAAAAAATGACTTTGTACCATCTTGAATGAGTTTATTTTTTTTATATTTTATATTTTTATTTATTATATTTAAAAGTCTGGGATGTCTGAGTGCGCGTTGAGCCCCAAATATTACAAGGGTGGGTCGCGGCTGGAAATATTATCACAAATCATATATTTTTTGTTTCAACACCAGCGCCTGACCGTTTCCACGAGTCCCTCTGGTTATTAAATCGCTCTTTTTCCATCATTTAGAAGGTAGAAGGATCAACCTGCAGAGGTAGTCTCGTGAAAAGACCCATTAGGGTAGTCCTGCTCTTCCTTGGAGATGATGACATTTTAAATAACATTTTTTTTTAAACATTCAAAAACATTATTTGAAGATAGTCCAACACCACTAAGTTCTTAAGCCTTTTTCTCAATATTTTCTGCTGGTATGCTCTCGAGCACTACTAACCCCCCAGCTGGCCATGGTCGCTTAGGTACAGAAGCCCTGAACCGCACCAGGAGACTTGGAATAAACAGAACCGATACGATTCCTGGTCCCAAACTGGCCGGTTCGTGCCGGGCGTATATTTTGAACCACAGCTACAGGCTACAGGGTTAGACAGGTTTTCCGTAGAGTTGGGGATTAATATTATGATTATTATAAGTACGGAAGAGGAGGCATGCACACACAATCACCATCAGAGCAGCACACGTGATCATTTTTCGTTAAAACATAAAAAAAATTCCATCCAGTGATGTTTTCCTCCGTTATATTTCTACGATTTTTATCTACCATGATCAAAGTCTTCGGCAAAAATTTTTTGACACAGGCGTCTCTGTATTTTAGACCATGACACACTCAAACCACAACACCTATTAGGTAATATTATATAATATAACTCATTATTTACATAAATATTATTAATATAAATGTTTACAAATAAATCTTATAATAATAATTTGACCGTTGTGATAGGGCGAGGTGGGTCTTTCGGGGGAGGTTTCAGACGCAAGTGAGAGAAAAAAAAAATAACCGAACCCCGTTTTCATGGCAGTTATTGGGAACATTTTTATTTTTTTTAACCTTTTTTTTTAAATATTTGCATTGGTTTTTTTTTTTAGGGGGATATATGTCACCGCGATGTCTTCTTCTTGATCACCTGTTGGTCCCTGATTGTACTGTCAACTGTTGGCGTAGGTGAGATCACAAAATT
>JAXCGZ010011682.1:32500-57500 GCA_037179515.1 Halocaridina rubra | reverse complement strand
TATATATATATATATATATATATATATATATATATATATATATATATATATATTTAGTGTCCTCTATTGCTCCACAAGAACTTACGTTCATATTCACTACTTTTGCATACGCTGTTCCCCCCTAAGCAGCGAATATTGCTTCACATAATTTTTCTTTAGTAGTCGACGCAATGCCCCTTATGCATTATGTTAGTAAAGCACAAAATCGCAAGAGATAGGTCATATATATATTAAAGCCGAATAGGGACGAACCTTGGGGTGCAGAAGATACGTGACTGACTTAGGGCGTTCGGTTTGGCTTCGTTGTTGAGAATAAGTAGTGTAATCATATTCAAGTATTTTAATATTATAAAAACTAGTTTAAATAGTTCTTATTGTATCGTAATTAAAATGTTTACTGGGAATGAAAAGCCTTGAAAAAATCTTTCATGATAATAAAAGTCATTGTAAGTCAGAGTTTCACTAGAGTGTCCGAAGACGATGGCTTAGCAACAGCCAACGAGTGTTGAATCAAAGGCGACGATGCCAAATGTACGATGAATCAAGCTCTGGCTTTTAGATATTTTTTTCTTCCAATATCGATTATGTAGAGTGCCTTTGCGAATTTACTGAGGTCTTTTTTATTAGCACGGCGAGCCTATGAAATTATAAAACAAAGATTCCACATATGCAATCGATCTGTTATGAATTGGTGCCAATGGTAAAAAGAGGTTTGGGGATCGGGGTGTTTGTGGTTGGGTGATCCCACATGGGGGGATCCAGGGGAATCATTTGCAAGCTACGGTCGCGTATCACTGATATAAGTTACCATCATTCGCCACGTAGACGAAAACTTCAACATTTTTGAGATTTAATCATTAGGTTTTTTATTTAATATCCACAGAAATTAATATCCCCTCCATAGAGAGCGGATTTTGTGTGTTTTCCCCCATTTTTATACATATCGACACGTAAAAAACACGAATGTTTTGATGTTTGGGAATATACCGTGTAGCACCGAGAGCTGGTTCGATTTGGGGTGGGAAGGTGGCCCGGACGGATGGGGGTTATTGGTGGTTTGGGGGGTTGCGTTATCTACCTCTCTCTTCCCTCCCACAATTCTCCTCTTTCACCTTTTCCTTGTTTTGCTTGTTTCTCAACTTCAGTTTTGTTTTGTTGATGCATACATACGTACATACATTCAGTTGCCACAATCCCCCTTATAAGGTGTTTGGCCGAATCAATGCACACATTCATTATAAGCTTGTAAACGTCGATCACTCCTCTAAGCTACTTTGGTATAAGGGCCATCCACAGGATAAGTGGGCAAGAAGCTTCTGCCGTGAGCCCCCAGTCTTACAAATCACGTTACTCCAATTTTCCAACAGACGTCTCTTATTATCCCTTCACATCTGACTAGCACAACACGTCCCATTGTTTTTCTTTTCTTTTCAGAATTTGCAAATAATTTTAGATCATAGCAAGTAATTAAGAATAATATATAGTGTAACAATTGACTGATGACAGAGGAGCACTCTGCGATTATTAATTAAGAGTAATATTTGTGGTAATAATATTCAATAGCCCTTGTTGAGTGCTATCATTTAAGTCAAGTCTCCCCTTTACCACAGAAACACTACAGACAATTTGAAGCAGATATAGTATAACAATTCTCAGATTGGAGTAATAAGTAGGTATATATACATATACATGCATGCACATGTATATACGCTTGCATATACTCATATATAACTAACTAATTAGATGAGCAATAGAAATGCCACAGGGGCTTCATAACCATACATATCTAAAAGAGAGTGTGGTATTTATTTCAATAACAACAGTTAGTAGTCCTTTCCACTGGTATATATGCATGTTGAGATATTTTAATTCGGTTTTACGTCACGGACTCCTTTTTCTACCAAGGGCTAGGACGATTACTTTCCTGCGAAGGACTTGTTTTGGCAAATGTAATCGTCACCCTGAGTGTATGCCCTTGCTAACCTCAGTGCGTGGCGGGGCGCGAACCGTCGACCTGACGCCTCAAAGTCGCAGATGCTTACCGCTTTGCCATGGAGACTACCTATATTGTGATCTTTTATTTAATTTTATTCATTTTATTGGTCTCACACAAGTAGGGGTAGACATATTTCTGAATGCCGGGGTTACTATCATTACTTTAGGGCAGCCATTTTTTTTAATATCAAGGAAAATGCTGAAAATGACTAGATCCTCCCCAGTGTGACTTGAACTTTCGTCCGTCACTGAGAGGAAATGTCCCCCTTGTCTTTTTCTCACCCTCCCTACCCAATCCAGGCGATAAGGTGAGGAGGACGTGTCCACAAACACGAAATTCAAATTATCCATTAAACTTGATAAGTTAGTACTTTTACACCCCCAACGCGTTGATGGAGTATTGAAAAATACGTCCTTGCCAGTAAAAAATAATTTTTTTTTATTTCAATTATTAATTATCTTCTTTACTAGAGTTGATTATGAGCCCAGAGGCGGACCCTTTCCGTCTCGTACATTACAAATTTATGCAGTGTAATGTGTCTGTTTATCGTTTCTTCACGCAATGGCCCAATGACGGCTGTTTTATTTACCCCTCCTGGTGTCACACACACACACACACACACACAAATTCCAATAATCGTAATTTTTTTCCCTTTGGATACAGAAATGTTTATCTTTTGAAAGGAAACTGTTTTTTTAATGGTATTTTACAAAGGAAACGTTTGTACTTTTTTCCGTTTTGTATGTCACTATTAATTCCCATCATGGAGCTGGAAACAGGTTAGAACTAGGAACTAAGGTTGGATGCCCTTCCTAACGCCCCATGGTGGGATCGTTCGCGGGTATGTCACCACACGAGTCAAATGCTCTAACCACTAAGGTTTCTTTTACTGTACAATATACGCCAGAAATTTTGTGTTGCGTATATCAGTGTTTTCCATTTTTTTTTTAATTTAGCTTTGAATAAACAACACTGTCGTGATTATACTATATTTTTATTTTTTACTAGGACCCCTTACTGTGAGGGCCTGATGGTATATTAGTGTCTCGTAGGACTGATATGGACTGAATTAACCTCCTTGCAACTCTCTCTCTCTCTCTCTCTCTCTCTCTCTCTCTCTCTCTCTCTCTCTCTCTCTCTCTCTCTCTCTCTCTCTCTCTCAAAAAAAAAAAAAAAAAAAAAAATCCACACAAAATTGTCATATTAGCCCTAAGGTTTTCATTCAACGAGAGTTAATGCAATAGTCTTTGACAGATTTTTTTTTTTAATTTATTCAGATAACTGTACATGGGGACATGTGCACATGGGCACTCCCAGTCATATTGCAGTTGATAACATTACAATCTATGTGGTTATGTATAAATAACATACTAATAGAATTTGCAATTAATTTTAAATATCATAGCAAGTAATTAATAATAAAATATAGTGTAATAATTGAAGAGTACTTGAAGAGTAATCATTGTGACAATATTTTCAATAGCCCTTGTTGAGTGCTATCATTTAAGTTGCATTTCACTTTTCAACAGTACTACTGCAGACAATTTGAAGCAGATATAGAATAACAATTTTCAGGTTAGAATAATAAGTAGGTACATACATATATATATACACACATACATACACACACACACACACACACACACACACACACACACACACACACACACACAATATATATATATATATATATATATATATATATATATATATATATATATATATATATATATATATATATATATATATATATATATATATATATATATATATATATATGAATGCATTAATTAGATGAGCAATAGAAACCCCACTGGGGCTTCATAGCCATACATATCAAGGAGAGAGAGAGAGAGAGAGAGAGAGAGAGAGAGAGAGAGAGAGAGAGAGAGAGAGAGAGAGAGAGAGTTTGTGGTATTCATTTCAGCAAAAGGAGTTATTCGTCCTTACTACAGATAAAGACACATCCATGCATACTCATACACATCATTGTCATCTGAGGGTAACACAGCAGAGGAAAGTGCATGTACTTAATTGCATATACGTACACATATAAACCTGAACATACATACATACATACACATAAACACAGTGCCATATAATGGAAGATAAATTTGGAAGGAAAAGAAAGAGAAAGACTGAAAGCCTTTCCCCTTCTCCACCCTTCAAATTATGTACGTGAGAGAGAATTACGTCAATTAATCCATTATCACTATCATCACAACCATTGCTACCACCATCATGGTAGCAATGGTTATGATAGTGATAATGGATTTGTTTACGCTCAGAATGATAATTTATCTATCATTAGAGTCGAATGAAAGTATCATCTGAATTATTCTCTGTAAACTAAAGAAAGATTCAATATACACTTGATATAAATATGGACAAATATATAATGTATAATGAACATATGTGTAAAATGGGGAGTGCCTGCCCGCACATGGCCTTTTGTACAGTCATTAATTTAATGAAAAGAAAATAGTATTTCAATATTAGTTTCTGCTGGTAACCGTACAAAGCCAGTGGTCTTGAATTGTTCATTTCAATCGTTATAAACTAATTTACAAATGGACTAACACGTTGAACTTAGGGCTTTTCCTCAAATCCTCTTTAATGTTATCCACCCATCTCCGTTTCGGCCTTCCTCTCCGGTGATGTTTTCCATAGTTTACATGAAGTTACTGCAGACTATATAGTCAATAGCTGGAGTATAGAACTTGATAATCATCCCATAGGTTTCATGATCGTTTTTAGATATTGGATTTTTTTTCATTTGGAATTGACTTGATAAAAATTCAGATTTAGATTCCCTGGCACCGACTTGCTTAATATTTATCTTAAATTATTGTCAGATATTTATGACCTCTTAAATATCTCTAATATCATTCTATTTCTCTACACGCACGTGCTCTCTCACACACACGCACATACATACAAGGGCCGGTATTAGAGAACATCAACCTTACAGCCACAGAGGTATGCAAAGCGCTGATGGATTTAGATGTTCATAAAGCTACAGGTCCTGATGACATATCCCCTCATGTGCTTAAAAAATGCGCAAACACAATATCAGTGGCACTAAGTATCATATTTAAGGAATCACTGGAGTCGGGGGAGATTCCTAGATGCTGGAAGCAAGCAAATGTGATACCTATGTTTCCTTGACCAGCATAGTTTGCAAAGTTATGGAGAAACTACTAAGGAAACATATCTCTCTTCACTTGGAATCCTTCAACTTTTTGTCAGTGAGGCAACATGGCTTCAGAGAAGGTAGATCAACAGCAACAAACTTATTAGAATTTTATGATGAGGTAAGCCAAATCTTACAGGAAAGAGAGGGCTGGGCAGATTGCATATTCCTAGACTTCCAGAAAGCGTTTGACACTGTTCCACATGGGAGACTTATTAGGAAGCTGCAATCAATGGCTAGAATAGGTGGAAATGTTTTGGAATGGATAAAAACTTACTTAGAAGGAAGGGAACAGAGGGTTAGAGTAAGACACTCAGTGTCTGAATGGAGATGAGTTAGTAGTGGAGTTCCACAGGGTTCAGTTTTAGGGCCACTTTTGTTCCTTGTATATGTAAATGACCTACCAGAGTCTGTAAATTCATTCATGAATATGTTTGCAGATGATGCAAAGATTGTGAAGAAAGTAAAAAACGAGAACAATGGTAGAGAACTTCAGGAGGATCTAAATAATCTGCATGAGTGGTCAGAAAAGTGGCTTATGAAATTCAGTACTTCAAAATGTAAGGTAATGAGAATGGGTACAAGTGCAAGAAGGCCCAAGCTAGACTAGTCGGTGGCTGGAGTACAACTTCAAGAGACAGAAAATGAGAGAGATCTAGGAGTAAACATACTGGCAGATTTGTCTCCAGAAATACATATAAATGGCATAGTAAGGGCAGCATATGCATTCTTATCAAATGTAAGGGTAGCCTTCAGGCACATGGACAAGGAAATGTTCAGAAATATTTATGTAACCTATGTGAGGCCAAAACTCGAATATGCAGCCCCCTTTTGGAATCCGCACTTGAAAAAGCACATAGCTAAGCTTGAAAAAGTTGAAAGACATGCCACGAACTGGTGCCAGAAATACGCAATCTCAGTTATGATGAGAGGCTGAGGGAATTAGACTTACCATCACTCGAAGCTAGAATAGTGAGGGGGGATATGGTGACAGTCTTTAAATTCCTTCATGGTTATGATAGAGTGGATAGGGATCGATATTTTGATATGGCTGGCTCTAGAACTAGAGGTCATAGTTTGAAGCTTCGTAAGAAAACTTCTTTGCAGGATGTAAGGAAATACTTTTTCAGTGTAAGAGTAGTTGATAATTGGAATTGGCTAAGCGAGGAGGTAGTTAATGCTATCTCAATCCATAGTTTTAAGGACAGGTATGATAAGTATGACTAAGTATAAAATGGAACCGATGAGGAGACGGGAAGATACGAGCTTTGGGCTCTTTCCCGTAAACACAATTAGGTAATCACATACATACATACATATATACATACATATCTACTGTAAGAGTCAACCATCTTAACTCGGTGCCAGTTTTGGTATCAGCATTTGCATCCGGCCATACACATAGTGCCAATCCGGAACAGTAGTCTTCAAGGGTTTCGAGACAGAAACTAATAACTTGAGATGTCAGTTTCCTTGAACTAAAACACATGAGTAGTTCACTTGTTCAAACGTCTTTTCTGCGAAATCATCAACCAATATCCCTTAAATGATTCCATTATGTACAATATGAAGGAGATCTCTTTGTGAGTGGATCCCCTCAAGCCTTAGTTCTCCAGCTCCGACCTGTCTGTGTCCACTCCTACTCGAATGGGGAATAAATAGTGACAAGCAAACCCACAAACAACAACAACAAATACAATTGTGAAGGAGTTCTCTGTGTGAGTGGGTCCCCTCCAACCTTAGTTTCCCAGCTCCAACCTGTCTGTGTCCATCCCCACTCGAATGGGGACTAACAGTGACGCATTAAACGACAAACCGCAACAAATACAATTGTGGAGGAGTTCTCTATATGAGTGGATCCCCCTCCAGCCTTAGTTTCCCAGCTCCAACCTTTCAGTCTCTATCCCCTCTCGAATGGGGACTAACAGTGACATTAAACGACAAACAACAACAACAACAACAACAACAAATACAATTGTGAGGGAGTTCTGTGTGTGAGAGTAGATCACCCATAACAGTTAAAAAGAGTCCCAAAGGACATATCTTGTCCTGTTGGGACCGGATCTCATGTCCATTGTGTAGCCTCTGCAGGAGTTAAGAAAATAGACTTTGAGCTTTCTGCGGGATAATGCGATTGAGCAAGATGGAATTTTATCTACATAAAATTCATTACAAAGGACAAAGTATATTATTGGAGATTATCATTAATATTGTTATTATTATTATTATTATTATTATTATTATTATTATTATTATTATTATATTTACAGTTACCTGTGGCCAGTAAAAGCAATTCTCTAAGTCACGAGAGGGAGTGGGCGCCATTTAGCTTGTTTCCGAAGGCAGTAACCATAATTTTTCGTTTTTCTAATTTCACTTTGCCGTATAAGGGAAGGGAAATTGATTCCTCCGCCTCCTACTCACCACTTATGTGAGTGTTTTTTTTAATTTTTTTTTTTAAGTAAGCTCACAAACAGGAATAATTCTTTCGTGAGGATATTAAATAATACTGCGTTGCCTAAATCTCTGAATCATGCTAGTATTGCCATGCTGAGTTTTTCCCATATTATATTTTCATTTTTTTTCCTGTCATCTTTTTTTTCTCTTTTACTCTCCCAAAGCTGTTTCCCCTGTTTGCTCTGGCATATTGTCTTTTGAATTTTTCCTTCTGGGGTTATTGAAGAAGTAGTAGTAGTAACAGCAACAGCAAAATTAGCAGCAGTGGTCGTAGTAGTAGTAGTAGTAGTAGTAGTATAGGTAACAAACTACTGAACGCTTGTACAGTTGTACTTTCAAAACAACATGAAGTGCTTAAAAAGAGCCCATTGGGATTGTGTATAGGCTGTTAGGATTGCGAAAGCGACTCCCCCCCTCTCAACGCCTCTATAAGTTTGGCAATTACGCCTTTGAGCAAGAGTTCCAAGCGAACAAATCCGCGTATTGAAATCCGACTCATGGCCACACATATTAATTCTTTTCAATGACGCAGTCTCCCTATATAGCATGCATGGCTGTTGGAGCGACGCGCGCCAGCTAGGGTGCAGTATTGGATGTCTAGGCAGAGCTGTGCTTATGAGGGTATTGACATCGAATGAGTAGCTTATTAATTAAAAAAAAAATGCTTTTGCAATGGTATGGTTCAGTTAGCTTATATGATCCCATTTAAGCTTACCTGCTTGTTACAAATGTTCTTGTAACATTTACAGGATAAAGTAAACACGATATTTTTCTCAATCACGTGTTACAGCATTAATCAGTTACTTTGGCTGTGTTTTACGTTATAATTATTATTATTATTATTATTATTATTATTATTATTATTATTATTATTATTATTATAATAATAATAATAATAATAATAATAATAATAATAATAATAATAATAATAATAATTATTATTATTATTATTATTATTATTATTATTATTATTATTATTATTATTATTATTATTATTATTATTATTATTATTATTATTATTATTATTATTATTATCATCCAAGGGATAATTATATATATGAAAGTTGATAGAATACATAATACTGCGCGTGCCTGCTTATTCTTATCTAAGACACTTAAACTACAGGAATGACAAGAAGCCGTTGATTTCCACGGAAATGGTGTTAGGTATTCGAGTAATGAATGGATTATGTGAACGTAAGGCTGTGTACGCGTTAGCTAACACTGAAGGTATGGCATGTTGAATGTGGGTTTGGTATGTCTGTCTGTCTTGATAATCACCGGGGCTCTTTCCAAAGTGAACTGACTTGCCCCAAGACTCTACATACCTCATAAATATATAACACGAAAATACCAGATGGTTTTCTTTTGATGGTTCCTGTGTAGGAATCTTCCTGGGTGACTTTCCTTCAAGTTGGGACTTTTACATGGAAGAATTGACTTTTTGAATGTATTTACTTTCTGATTCAATATTGAATGAGTGAGCCTATGGAAATCTAATAAGGCGAGCTTTCAAGAGTTTTTTTTATTTATTTTTTATTTTTTTATTTGTTTAATATTTTCATTTTTGCTTATGGAGGAATTTACCAAATTCTAAGTATCTGCCAATCTTATTTACATGGCTGCTCACTATCGATGTTATTGTTGTTTTTGTTGATGTTGTTTTGCATGTCGTTTTGTGTGTCTCTATTACTTCCTATTCGAAGGGGAATGGACACAGACAGTATGGAGCTGGGAAATTAAAGCTGGATACCCTAGTGATTTATACACAGCAAAGGTTCTTGTTAATATCCTTCACATGTTTTTGCAATAAAATATGTTTTATGGATGTTATCTCGTACCTTGACAGTTCAAGTCTTCATAGATAGATATTTTTCTCTCATTAATTATAGAACTTATCAATACGGCCATAGACGTATAATTTATGTTATGATGCTTCATAATATCCATAAATTCTCTTCTGCTAATAAAATACCATTTTAACTGCTATGTGTCCTAGTTTTTTGTTTTTTGTTTTTATAGAAGCAGTAAGACATTTTTGATGCCTCAGTAGCTTAGTGGGAAAGCGCGCAAGTCGGGGACTATCATAACTACGAGCTTACCGTAGGGCGTTAGGAAGGGTATTCATCCTTAACTCTCCAGCTCCTGCCAAAGTGTCCATTCCCATGTGAATGGGGATGAATAGTGAAAATATATAATAGTGACACACGAAAACGACAAACAAAAACAACAACAACAACAAAAACAACTTAAGGTTTGAGTTCAGTAGCTATTAAACAGTTTCATCATCAACACTATTTACTTGTTCCACACCCATTTCATCATCTGCAGTCGGGTGATGATAATGATAGTGATGACAGTGATGGCGGCTTTTTTGTTCTTTAGATTAACGCGTTACTCGATGTTTGGTTAATCCAGTGATGGATTAGTTAAGTAATTGTGACGTAGAGACAGAGGCATAGCGTCGGATCAGGAAAGAATTAGATGGAGTGAATATCTGTCTAAATGTTTGTTTGTTATATATTTAGATATCCTTGATTACTTGAGCTGTGGATGACCCAAGCAGGATGAATGGCTGTTGGAGGGGAATGGTTGCAGCTCTGTATCACCAAGGAGCTAAGAGGAGATCTATCAATATGTTTGTTTTTTATATATTTAAAGATCCCTAACCACTTACGTTGTGGATGACTCAGACAGGGTTGTGTGTGTGTGTGTTTTTTGTTTTTGTTTTTTTGTAATGATTGTGACACCAGGACGGGCAAAAAAATAAAAATAAATAAGTCTACCCTCATCAGGCCTGGGTACGAAGAATACATAGAGAGAACCAGAGATCGGGAGTGTATTGTGACTTGTCAGATGTGAAGGGATAATAAGACATGTGCAACGAATATCCAAGAATATTCGGTGTTGATGTAAGCATAGAAAAAGAACCGTAACTGAAGGAAGACTTAACATCGAACTGTCCTGGTTTGGGGATTACGGCAGCCCTTTTTTCTTATAGGGGCTAAGAAGAGTGTTCGAGTTATGTTAGCGTCTGGTGAATGTGTCTGCTTTGACTAAGTCACTTCCCTTGTAAGGGGGATTGTGTGCGTTGTATATGTATGTATGTATGTATGTATGAATATATGTATGTATGTATGTATCATTGGATGGCTAGCTGGATGGATGTGTGTGTGTGTGTGTGTGCGTGTGCGTGCGTGCGTGCATGTACAGAGAATTTAGTAGCTCTATGGTTATACATTCCTTCTCTTGAAAACTTACTTGTGGTTCACAACATGTTGCTGTTAAAGACTAACATCTAGTCTTCTTTATTTCACCCCTTTTCCTATTGTATGTCATTCCCTTATTTCTACCTTGTCCTTAAGCTTTTACTTTTTCTTCATTTAAATTTTTTCTTAGTGCTTAGGCCCAATAAAGGCACTTCTTCACTGTCCCTGTGTTACATTCATAAAAGAGTAAATGTTTAGTTATCCACGCTACCTTCTTTTATTTGGTCACAGAGTATACGCTGTCCATTCCATTGAAGGGATCATGTAAAGAAGAGAAACCCAAAGGTGCTCTAGGGTTATTGATGTTTACGAGGCAAGTCACCTTACCGAGCCTAACCTAGCAATTTACAGGTTTGTTATGTTATCTTTACATGATTTTCTGGGGGTTCTTTATCTTTACAAGATCCCACTGACGTTTCAAAATGATATTATGAACCAAGAAATGCAATTTTATGACACTCCCTTAGCTATAACAAATATTAAGGATGAGACTTGCATAGCAAAGTGCCATAGTCTTGGGACTGGGGCAGTGCAATGGTTAGAACACTCAATTCGGAAGGTGAATGACACGGGACTGAGCAAACCGAAGGGTGTAAGGAAGGGCATCCAATCTTAATTCCCCTGCTCTCACCTGTTTGTGTTCACCCTATAACAGAGACGAAGAGTGTCATAAAACGAAGATTTTAGCGTTAGTGCACCTGTCTGTGTCCACCCTATAACAGAGACGAAGAGTGCCATAAAACGAAGATTCTGTAGCTAGTGCCAGCGTGTCTGTGGGGGAGGGCAACGCTATGTGAAACATGAAAGTAAAGAAATAGGAGGAAAAGCTTCTTTCCCACAACTGCTTGTTAAATGTGGGAAATTCTCATGGGTAATTCTGCTTACATTTATTTTTCTCTCATTCTTGCTCTTGAAAGTTATTATTTTTATCGACTCATGTTGAAGCTTTTTGTGTATGACTGATGTGTGTGTATGTGTGTGTGTGTTTATGCATATATATATATATATATATATATATATATATATATATATATATATATATATATATATATCTTTTTGCGGGAAGCACGTGAATACTGTAAATATAATTATTTGACTACAAAGGCAAATACGAAACAACGGAGTATATTAGCACTTACTAGTGTATTTACTCATCTTCATAGGAAACTGTTACCTCTGGAGATTAGTAAAAATTAACTTGTAAGCGCTAGAGTGTCTATATATATATATATATATATATATATATATATATATATATATATATATATATATATATATATATATATATATATATATATATATATATATATATATATATATATATATATATATATATATATATATAATACCGTAATTGATTCTTATATCATGAGCTGAAATTGTTGGTTTCAGCGAAATCACAGTAACAGAAGAGAGATGATGTATTGGACCTCTTCGGTTTTTATGTGAAAATTTGTCTCTCATCAAAGGAACGTCTTGTGTTGCATATAAAAAATACTTCTTGGATCTCATGGACCTGAACTTCTTCAGGAAACTTTGATGTTTTTAAAAAGAAAAATTCCCATCCTTACATTGTGAATGCTGGAGACAGCTGTAGCCCTTTGATAAATGCACCTCACTCGAGAAATGTCACACCCGTGTTTAAGCCCACCTTGTGGCGTTGGGAAAAGCATCCAACCTTAATACCCCAGCTCCAACATGTCTGCGTCGACCACCACTCTCATGGGGATTAGCTGTGGAAAATTCGTCCTTCAGTTACGGTTCTTTTTCTATGCTTATATCAACACTGAATATTCTTGGATATTCGTTACACATCTCTTGCTATCCCTTAACATCTGACAAGTCATAACACTTGCCATCTCCGTTTCTCTTGACTTTTTGTTTTCTTCGTGACCAGGCCCGATGAGGGCAGGTTTATTTATATATTTTATTTTTGCCCTTCCTAGTGTGAAAAAAAAAACAACAACTCATATTGTGAATACTAAATAACTAACGGATATATATATATATATATATATATATATATATATATATATATATATATATATATATATATTTTCCTAGTATTTAATGTCAGCGGTATATGATTTATTTAAATATTTGCTGGACTGTCTGTAAAAGGAAATTTTGGGTATGGGTTGTGAAATGTAAAACAGGCGATATGTATATTCATATATTAATGTAAATTAATTCATGCGACGCTGATGAGCCGAGAATTTACTATAATGCCAGTGCAGTCATACAAATAAAAATAAAAGTATTTTTTGGCGAAGAGCATTGTTACCTCGATGGGACACGCTTCTTTCTAAAACACTCTTCAACGGGGATATTTGAGGCATAGTGTTTTAAGAATTGTGTAAATTATGCAATCCTCTTTGATGCTTTGCTTATATATGTATATATATATATATATATATATATATATATATATATATATATATATATATATATATATATATATATAATTTTTTTTTTATGATCGCTTTTTTTTTTTTTGCATTTGCAATTTTCTTGTATAACTTTTCCAAAGTTATTACAATAACTTTTTCATTATTGTTGAGACTATGCAATAAGTCGGAAAATTTAATAGAATTCATAACGTTTCGTACAGCTTCGTACATTATCAAATATTATCTAGTTGGTAGTAGATGGAGGTTATATATGATATCTAATATCCACCATTAGTTTATATTCACCAGAAAAATTCAGTATCTCTGCGAAGTTTCCAGAGTTGCTGGAGGATGAACTTCAAGCATCCTTTCTCTTGCCTCTGCTCTTTACTTTCAGAGTTGGCAGAATAATACAATTTGGGGCTTGCATATTCATAGAAGGATCTACCTTATGTATGTAGAGAGCTTCTAGAATTTGCAGACGTCGAAATTTTTTTCGACTAGAAACGTTATGAATTCTATTAAATTTTCCGATTATTACATTGCAAAAGTTATTGTAAGAACTTTGGAAAAGTTATACAAGAAAATTGCAAATGCAACTACAGCGGTCATATTAAACAAAATATGTATACAAGAAAATTTACTGCCAAAATATGCAAATATATGTGTATATATATATATATATATATATATATATATATATATATATATATATATATATATATATATATATATATGTATGTATGTATGTATGTATGTATATATGTATGTATATATATATGTATTTACATATGTATCTATATGTGTGTATATATATATATATATATATATATATATATATATATATATATATATATATATATATATATTATACATATATATATATATATATATATATATATATATATATATATATATATATATATATATATACATAAATATATATATACATACATACATATATATATACATACATACATATATATATATATATACATATATATATATATATATATATATATATATATATATATATATATATATATATATATATATATATATATATATATATATATATATTGGCAAGCTACGATAAAATTTTCCAAACACACAAAATCAAAGACTCACCGTGAAAATCGAACAACGTTTTGAGAAACCAATAAACAAGACCTATTCTTTTATCCACAAGGTGATTTATATGATAATTTTGTTTTCGAAGCTCCGGCGCTGAAGAGAACTGTACTTGATAACACAATAAGATGGTATTGTCTTTGAAGACGACCCTGAAAAAAAAAAAAACAATCTTGCTTAAGGGAAAAAAAATATATGTAAAATAAACCAAAGAAAGAGATTGGAAGGCGGAAAGCTATAGTTGTTTTGGAAGACGAATCTGAAGCAAAAGTAATCTTGGAAATGTGAAAATAATGGAATATTAAAAGAAAAAATAGTGTAGGAAGGAAAGCTATAGTTGTTTTGGAAGACGAATCTGAAGAAAAAGTAATCTTGGAAAAGAAGAAATATATGAAATAGAAAAGATTGAAAAGAAGAAAGGTACAGATTAGTTGAAGAATAAGAAGAAAAAGTAATCTTGAAAAAGAAAAAAAAGAAAAATAAAGAAAGGAAACAGAGTAGACCATTAGAAGGAAGAACCATAGTGATATACTTACAGGAATGATTCCAGCCGAGGTGTTTGAACTAATAAACGGCGGGAGAGGAAAAATTAATTATAAAGGAATGAGTGAATATTGCATAAGGATTAAAACAACTAAATTGGACATGAATTGGCAATGAACTAAGTTATGTTTTGGGCACAAAAGTATCATCCTCGTGGTGAAAAAACAGTTCAAAATTATAGTACCCGTTTTAAGTGTTAAAGATAGCCCCCACTCGAATGGGGGTGAATGGTGAAAAACAGTTCAAAATTATAGTACCCGTTTTAAGTGTTACACGTAGCCCTCACTCGAATGGGGGTGAACGCACAAGTTAGAGCTGGAGGATTATAGATGGATGGCCTTCCTAACGCCCTGCGGTGGCTGGAACCCAAATTGCGATTTGAAGATACGAAAGATTTTAGACTTAAATTATTTTCTTGTTTCTCATAAATTATTATTTTGAGTTTCTCTTAAGTGGCCGCAGTAGCTCAGCTGTAGAGTGCGCGATTCAGGAAACGACTAAGTCGGGTTCAATCCCATTGCGGGGCGTTAGGAAGGGCATCTAGCCCTAATCCCCCAACTCTTAACACGTTTGTGTCTCCTCCATTTCGAATAAGGACTAATTGTACCACAAAACGGTGCGAAAAATAATACTGGTTCCCTAAACCTTAATTGTATTATTAATCTGAGATCCACCGTTTAGAACCGAACATATCCGGATACGAATGAAATAACTTTCGAATAGGAAACTGTTGCCTTAAGTAAGGTTTATTTGCATTGAAGAAGATTTTCCTTCTATTGTTGACTAACAGTTAGCATACGGTAGGAACCCATATTTGCAACAATCCGTTAGGAGCAGTTATGGTTAGCTTAGCGTGTAATCCTAATTCAATATTGCTTTAATCTTTAGGCTGCGGAAAAAATGAGCGAACTTTGTGTTTTGCGAACAAACACTCCAAAGTTACTCGATTCGTGAATAAATATTTTACGACAAAACAAAGTTATTGAAGTTCATATTCAGTTATATTATTGCCCGATTGTGTAGGTTCAGTGAGCAGTCCATGTACAGGTTTTTTTTTAAGGGGTCAATGAGTAGTCTATGTTTAGGTTAATTTACAGTTTAAATGAACATTTAATGTATAGGTTGTTTTAATGGTTCAGTAAGCAGTCAGTACAGGTTCAGTGAGCAGTCATTGTATAGGTTCTTATATAGGTTCAATGAGAAGTCAATGTATAGGTTCTTTTACAGGTTAAGTGAGCAGTCAATGCATAGGTTTATTTACAGCTTAATAAGCAATCAGTGTATAGGTTGTTTTAGTTTCATTGAGCAGTCAATGTACAGGGTCTTTTACAGGTTCATCATCTTTCTTCTTCTTACCGGAGGCCGCGGTAGCTAAGTGGTAAAATGCGCAAGTTGGAAAGTTAATAATGAGGGTTCGATCTCACCGCGGGGCGTTAGGAAGGGTATCCAACCTCAATCTTTGGGGTCAACATGGCTGTGTCTACCTCAATTCAAATGGAGATTAAACGGTGAGACAAAACGACAAACAGTAATAACAACAACAACATCACTTCCTGTCATAATAATTTCCTGGCACTAAGATAGCTTAATACATGTTTTATTAGGTTAGAGTGCCAAGACTGCCAATCCCTCTAGCTATTTATTCCAGATAATAGTGAATTATGAGATAAAAAAAAGGCTTATCTCAAGCTCTGTGAAGTGTTACTTAAGTACTGCCAATCTCAAAAAGCTATCTGAACCCCAATAATCCACAGAGAGAACTGTATATTACTGTATCAGTGTTTGAGCCGCAATAGAGATTAAGACTGGATGCCTTTCCTAACGCCCTACAGCTGTAGGTGATATAAAGTATTATACGCTTGAACCGTACCACACCGTTCATGTTTCACAATTTATCCCTATTTGAATGGGGGTTGACACAGACAAGTTGGATCTACAAGGGGATTAAGGCTGGATGCCCTTTCTAACGACTCGCGGTGAGATAAAACGGTATGTGTGAATATGGATTTATGTACATACATGAATGCGGTTTTGTTCATTTGAGCATATATTCAACCGACTATAATCATGGTTATCACTAACCGACTCGCGTGAATTACCACCCAGCCACCGCGGCCCCTCACATCACAGTACCGTAGCCCTTGCTGTAAAGTGTCAAAGCGTCAGTCGGTAATTCTATTATTGTCTCATGCATCACGTACCAGTGTACTGTTCAACAATTCTTATTCTCGGGTTACGTAAATTACCCCATTCCGTCAGTTTTTCCTGTCTCCGTGGCAAAATGGTAGCGTCCGCGACTCTGAAGTGGCAGGTCGAGGGTTCGCGCCCCGTCACGGACTGAGGTTAGTAAGGGCATACACTCAGGGTAACGATTACATCTGCCAAAACAAGTCCTTCGCAAGAAGGCAACCGTCCTAGCACTTAGTAGAAAAGGGAGTTCGTGACGTAAAATCGAATCCATAGTCTTTTTTCCCTGTTTGTGTCACAGTGAGTTCCCACTTGAGTGGGGGTTGACACAGACATGTCGCAGCCAAGGGACAAAGGCTAGATACCTTTCCTAATGTTCCTCGGTGGGACCGAACTTGTGTTTGTCGTCTTCCGACTCACGCGATACCACGGAGATAACACTACCTCCAGTTGGTCTTAGAATGTTCTCAAATTCTGGTCAATGTATGCCTGCCAGTATGGATGCTCAACGATGATCGCTCATGGCTCAACGATGATCGTCAAACGATTGACTAGAGCTCTATTTTTTTTGTTTTTGAATGGGGTTGTTTTGCTTTAAACGACTGCTGAGGCAGTTGCTCGTAGCAAAACAACCCCATTCAAAATCAAAGAATTAGAGCTCTCGAAAATAGTTTGACGATCATCGTTGAGCCATGAACGATCACCGTTGAGTGATAATCGTACCTAGCAAAACGTACCTTTATATTTTGATTTTTTAACTGCACACAAGCTTTTTTTTTGCATTAAAGGAAAGATTTTGATAGAAATCATCCTAGGTAATTTTTTTTAGACATATAATATTTTTCCGTCGTTCACAGAAAACAAAACAAAACGGTATAAATACCTCACTTATACACGTTAAATAAATATTAATTTAGGGTACGGTAGTCTATGTATTACACGCAAGTATCGTAGGAGCAAATTTTTCTGCCTGTATAATATCGATGTTATTACTTCAGTATTATTTATACCTTGATTTAGCTCGATTTCATCGTGCTGACTGAAGCCATGAAAGAATATGTTGAATAGAGTCTTTGTAATATTTGTGGCCTCCATAATTAGAGGAAATTAATAGCCACCGTGACCAAGTGGTTATTTACGCAAGTTTGCTTCGTCAGGTCAAGGGTTCGCGACCCGTCACAGTCTGAGTTTAGAAAAGGTGCTCACTCAGCGTAACGGTCGCACTTGCCAAAACCAAAGTCCTTCACAATAAGGCACCGTCCTAGCTAACACTTCGTAGTAAAGGGAGTCCGTGACGTAAAATCAGTCACCTCACTGAAGGGGTTTCGAGAACCGTCGAAAAATCTCTCCCTTTTAGATGACTATCGTCTGTCGCAAAAGCTTTCCAATTACCTGGGAGTAATATCAGACTCATTATCTTAATGGCGTCAAGTCTATTACATCATTCAGGTTCTCGTCATTATATACGCACGCACTTTCATTTGAGTTCCATGTAACATAAAGACTCAACATAAAGTAACATAAAGACTCCGAAAAGATGGTGGCCGAGTCAATGCACACATTCACTACAATCCAAATACATACCTCGATCACTCCTCTTAGCTCCTTTGGGGATAAAAGAGTGCCACCATTTTCCCCCATCATCATGCTTGGGTCATCCACAGGGTCAGTGGGAAAATAATTGACGTAAGAGTATATCATTACTTAGTTTATGACTCATTTGTTTAATTTTGAGACCTGTTTGGCACGGTAATAATGTAAAATTATTATTATTTTTTTAAAAGCAAATAATAGTAATTTAAATTTATTTTCTCTTAATATATCTCTGATTAAAGAGTTAAGTAAGAGCCCTGAAAAAAGTAAGTAGGGTATTTTTTAACGTAATTTAATAGTAATTTTAGTGAATTTTACGTCGAAACCCGTGTGATAGAAACGTGGTTTGCAATAAAATAACAGGAAAAATAGTCAGGTAAAAATTAGCAGGTTAGGTAGGTTAGGTTAGGTTAGAATTTTCCCCGTACCTCTCTTTACCTGGATTTGATGAAAGAGAAGTTAATCTGTCAGAGGAGGGAAACAGGTAAGCAGAATACGTAATCAAAACCCATCCCCACCCACTCCACCCACTGCATGATATTGAGGTCATGAATGATGAACCATTTTGTTGTTCATGTCTCTTCAACCAACCTGAGTGAATGCGTCAAAGAAATCGTTACAAAACATGTGACTTTGCAAGTATCCAGGTTAAAAAAAGTCACAGGTACAAACAAGTCACAGAAAAAGTCACTGGTAAAAAGTCTAACTTAACCTAACCTAATCTAACCATTCTCTCCGCCTCTCTCCAATCACTGGTTGTGTTTATTCTTTCGTCATATTTAAACGAAGTTTTAGTCGTTTTTTTTTACCATTTTATTTTCCACTATTACTTCCCATCATGGGGTGGACACAGCCTAGTTGGAACTGGAGAATTTGGGCTGCATACCATCCCTAACGCCCCGCGATGGCTTCAATCATGGGTTTGTCACCTTTCAAGTCAAGTGTTCCATTCATGGTTCTACCATAAAACTGTCCAATAAATGTTTATTTTAATAAACGCGATTAATGTAAAGCTTATTCAAGCTTTTAATTAAAAGTGTTTAAAAACATATGAATTCATTGCCAAACATTATGATTTTCCTTTCAACACTGAACAAGTGATAATTAATTCCCTCTTGAAGTTATAGGAAGAACGTGTGATTCAATTTATAGAGAGTGTTATTTTAAGATATATCATTCAAAAACTCATTCTTTAAAACAAGTAATTTATCTGTCTATATATATCTGAGCCATTTTCCCCCTCATAAGGGGAGTGGCTGAGTCAAGGCAAAAATACTCTTGACGCTTTGGGAGAAGAATATACAGAGGAGGGGATTGCCAGTCCCCTCGCTCCGCCCCATCGAGTGGACTCTTACGATACGTAGGGAACACGGAATAAGAAATGAAAATAATACCAGAAGCGCGACGTGTTTTGACATATTTCTTCTTCACATGATTTCCTGGCACTGGAAAGAAATTTTCCCTCGCTGCCAGAACTTAATTTCCTGTTATTCCCCGTTTCTCGTAGTTTTTGTTCTTTTTCTCTTTCTTCAAATGACTTATTTTCATTGTTTCCTGTTCGGTTTTACGTCACGGACTCCTTTTTTTTCTTTTTTTTTTCTACGGGCTAGGACGGTGATATTTTGAGAAGGACTTTTGGTATTTAGTTTTTGTTCTTTTTCTCTTTCTTCAAATGACTTATTTTCATTGTTTCCTGTTCGGTTTTACGTCACGGACTCCTTTTTTTTTCTTTTTTCTTTTTACTAAGGGCTAGGACGGTGCTTTTTTGAGAAGGACTTTTAGTGTTTAGCAGGTGTAATCGTTACCCTGAGTGCATGCCCTTTGCTAATCTCTGACCGTGGCAGGCCGCGAACCGACGACCTGACGCCTCAAAGTCGTGGACGCTACCGCTTTGCCATGCACGGCGACCTATCTTTTTATGTAGATTACTAATAGTGTGGAAATTAGTCCCCACTGCAATGGGGTGGACACAGACCGGTTGGAGCTGGGGAAATAATGTCCTTTCTAAAGTCCAGTGGTCCAGCGTTTTGTCTCTTAGTTCCCATTTCTATGGGTGTGGACTCAGATCGGTTGGAGCTGGGGGATTATGACTGGATGCCTTTTGTAACGTCCCGCGGTGGGTTTGAACCCGCGTTAGTCGCTTCCCGACTCGCGCGCTACCACATTGTCATATTTCCCCTTATAAGGGGGTGGCTTACTCAAAGAGCAATAGTTTGACTGTTTGCGGGAAGAAAATACAGAGGAGGGGATTCGCAGTCCCCTCAATCCGCCCCATTAAGTTAGCTTTTACGACACCTAAGAGAACACGGAGGAAGTAGTCTTGCGTCCCTCCCTCAGGGGGTCAAGCATAGTTTGGCGTATTTACAAAGTATTTATTCTGTTACTCTCCAATTTTGCTTATTTTTTCCCTTGTGTATATTACTGTTTTAAGTACAAAACTGTCTGAACGAAAAATTTACTCGTAATGCAAATAATAGAACAATGATTATAACAGTAATTACCTTACTGATTACATATTACCTATCGGAGTAGTGTGTGTGCAAGACACCTGTCTCACTTACCTAATATGTACGTAGGTGTACAAATGCTAGGCATTTACTTTGCTCATTACTTCTTCTGCATTTAATACATAGACCGCATTCACACCAACGTGGCATGCTGCACGTGGCATGCCACGTGGCATAACAGTTGAAAACGAACATCCGAAAACTCTAATTGTGACGCATAAAACGCTGCATTGTCTATATGAATTCGAAATGCTGTTACGTTATTACGTAACGACCGACCAAACAATACCTGAAAACAGTAAATTGTCGAGATAATATCACTTGGTTGTCAACGTGAATTAAAAATAAAACTTGAGTATTATTCGTCTTTTCAAGATCATAAAATCATAAAAAAAAGAGAGAAATATTCTTTCTCACAATAAACCTCATCGTTTTTTATTTTGCTAGCTGCGGATTTCGCTGTAGTCTCTTAAAAAGAATTGAAGCTTCTAATAAAAAAAAAGTATCAATTTTGTTAACTAGCTCCATGTCTTGTAACTGTTTCATTTATCTAAAGCTGCTTTCAAACCAAAGTGGCACGTCGCACGTGGCATGCCAAGTGGCACGCCAGTTGAAAACGAACATTCGGAAATATGTGAAACCTTTCACACAGAAGTGGCACATGGGACGTGTCGCGCCACATCTGTGTGAAAGGTTTCATATATTTCCGGATGTTCGTTTTCAACTGGCGTGCCACTTGGCATGTCACGTGCGACGTGCCACTCTGGTGTGAAAGCGGTATAAGTAAGAAATTTAATTTTTTTCTGTTTGGTCCTGTTAAACAATTAGTGTAAATGGCTGTTGTTGTTGTTGTTGTTTTTTATTAGAGGTTTTTGTTTTGCCATTCGTGTGTGGGTGGACTCAAGGCAGCTTGGAGCTAGAGAATTAAGGCTGGATGCCCTTCCTAACTCCCCGCGGTGAGTCCGGACACCGGTGAGTCACTTCCTGATTCGAAAACACTAACCACTGCGCTCCCACGGTGGAACTCTGTGGTATGGCTGATATATACAAACAGCAGTGATCTCTCTTGCAAATTCGAAATACACCAATTGTGAATTTGACAAAATATGTCGTAGTTTGAGAATAACGTGAGTTTAATATCATAGTTGAATTTTTTGTTACTTCATGATGATGATGATGATGATGATCATTATCATCATCATCATTCGCCTCCATAGTCGTGTGACGCAAAGTTGATGGAATGATATCTTTGTCATCCATACGCTGTCCGTCTATTTTTATGACAAAACGATAAAAGGAAAATATTTTTAACTAATGCGCAAAGCAACGGTTTTACAGTCAGATCTTAACAAACTCGCTATTAGCATACAATTTCGGGTAAGGGAGCTATTATGCATTGTGTATATATAATCAGGGAATTGGATTTGTCCATAGTGCCATTAATTACATTAATTTAGGCACTAATTCAATCTTGACTCTGGAAATTCCTTCAATTCTCATAACGCATGTATATAAAAAAGTATATATAAAAAAGAGCTCTTTTGTAAAGATGAGTAACCCCCAGAACCCGTTGGGGTAGGTAAGGTAACCCTGGAGCACCCTGGAGCACCCTGGTCCTCTGATGTAAATGTTAGAGGCTCTCTATGAAAAGTAGTGTCAATTCCATTTCCCCTTCATATGACCTTAACTTGTTCAGACAACTGTAAAACGTCGATGCGAAAGCTTTTGTATTTTATTGCCCTGGCAAAAACAATACTCTGTTGAGTGCGTTTGATGCGACTAATATCCAGAAACAATGGAGGAAGTTCGAAGTGCAACAATAGAGGCTCCAGAGAAACTATAGAGGGTGCTGAAACGCCATATAGTGAAGCTAGAACGAGGAGTTTTGCCCCCTTTCTATGGTCTGCTCTTATAGCCTATAGTTTGGTGTTGCTTGTCGACTAATTGTGGTTGGAATGACTTAGAGAGAGAGAGAGAGAGAGAGAGAGAGAGAGAGAGAGAGAGAGAGAGAGAGAGAGAGAGAGAGAGAGAGAGAGAGAGAGAGAGAGAGAGAGAGAGAGAGAGAGAGAGCATGCTGCGTGCGTAGGTGCGTGCGTGACAGAGAGAGAGAGAGAGAGAGAGAGAGAGAGAGAGAGAGAGAGAGAGAGAGAGAGAGAGAGAGAGAGAGAGTATGCTGCGTGCGTAGGTGCGTGCGAGAGAGAGAGAGAGAGAGAGAGAGAGAGAGAGAGAGAGAGAGAGAGAGAGAGAGAGAGAGAGAGAGTATGCTGCGTGCGTAGGTGCGTGCGAGAGAGAGAGAGAGAGAGAGAGAGAGAGAGGAGAGAGAGAGAGAGAGAGAGAGAGAGAGAGAGAGAGAGAGAGAGAGAGAGAGAGTCCAAAATGTGACTGGAATGTCTTTTAATATATATATATATATATATATATATATATATATATATATATATATATATATATATATATATATATATATATATAGAGAGAGAGAGAGAGAGAGAGAGAGAGAGATCTATGCTTTGAAGTTCTGTAGAGAGAAAAATGGTAACCTTGTAGTCAAATACCGAAGGTTGCTCTACTGATCGTTTCATGCGTATATAAGATAAGTGACAGATTAAAAGAAAAAGAAATAACCTGGTATACGTTAAATCAATTCTTTCATTGGTCTCTCTCTCTCTCTCTCTCTCTCTCTCTCTCTCTCTCTCTCTCTCTCTCTCTCTCTCTCTCTATCTATCTATCTATCCATATATATATATATATATATATATATATATATATATATATATATATATATATATATATATATATATATATATATATATATATATATATATATACACAATAACCATAATCCCCCTCACAAGGAAGGTAACTGAGGCAAAGATAAGAATTGCCTTTGGAGGAGGACAATACAAAGGAGGGGATTCCTAGCTCCCTCACTCCGCCCCATGTATTCGCTTTTTATCAAACGCAGGGGAACACGGAGGAGGTATTCTTGGCTACCCCTCATTGGTAAACACTCATAGAGCCTCATGGCTGAGGTGATGGATAATTCTGAATTGAGACATCAGACACTGTTTGTTTGTCTTAATTACTTCCCATTCGAATTGGTGTGGAAACAGGCTGGAGCCGGGGGATTAACACCATGCCTTTCATAGCATCCCGTAGTGGGCTGATATCCCCGTTAATCGCTTCCCGAATCGCGCACTCTACCGCCCATTTACTCGACTTTTAACGACACGCAGGAGAACTAAAAGAAGGTATTCTTACCCTCTTCCTTTTGCATTCAAGCAATTATAATTGTTAAGATATAAGAAAAAAAACTTGAAATCACATGGAATTACTGAATAAAGGACCTAATCAGATGCTAATTAAAGATACTAAAAAGATATAGAAGCAATAACTACAGAATTTAGTAATTGGGAGAGCAGTATCTCAGTGATAGAGAGCACAAGTTGAAAAGAGACTAACGCATGTCTGTGTCCACCCCCATTCGACTGGGGACTGAACGTGACAAGCACAATGATTTTCATGTACTTTCGGAATATATCAGTTACTCGAACGTAGGCAACCCAGTGCCTAGAACCACCCAGGCACTGCATTAAGGGCATACAGTCAAGTGCATACAGGCACCCCGATACCCACAGCACTTAGGTTGTTCCCTTTAACACTTTATCATCCCAGTTCATCTGTACTTATAATGACCTTCTCGATTATTTACTTCAGTGCTGTTACCCTGGTCA
>JAXCGZ010011682.1:0-25000 GCA_037179515.1 Halocaridina rubra | reverse complement strand
GCGTACAAACAAACAAACTGAGCTAACAAAGTATAGTTTTCGCATCCCAGGCGTAACTGGAACCCCGATAAGGGCACAGTGCGTACGAATAAACTGCTAGATGGTTTGACCTCTAAATGACATTGTTAAGGCGGATGACGACCCGAAGCCATTTTACGCTTTGGAACAGAGATAAATATATTATGATCGTATTGTTCCGAGTACACACACACACACACACACACACACACACACACACACACACACACACACACACACACACACACACACACATTAAGCTAAGCTAAACGAGGAAACAGTGAATGCTTTATGCATTTTCAGTGAGTCAAAGTGAAACTGATCACGAAACGTAGTTACGAGTAAAAGCGCCCTTTCCCGTGAGCACAAATAGGTTAATAGGGTTAAGCAGATACTCGCATATATAGTTAAGAAGGACAATGATATTTTGTATGTCCGCAACATTCCGTAGTCGATCTGTCCTTATGAATTTAACGGGACAGGTAAAAATCTCTTACGGGCCAGGTAAAAAATGTTTACAGATCCCCCGAATAAGACATGGACACGGAATTATATATGGGAGGTAAATTGCGATAAAAAAAAATTGGAATGGTTTACCTGGAACATTTTAAAATGTCCATCATGAGAGTGTGAAAGGGCTTTGGTATCCCAATGGCAAATTGCGCGAGACGGGAAGCATCCATCGCTGGGGCGTTAGGAAGGGCATCCAACGTTAGTTTCCCAGCTCCGAAGTGTCTGTCTGCGCTAAAACATATCAAACCTCATAATGCCTAAAATTCTGATTTTATTTATTTATTTTATTTATTTATTCTACCTTTGTGTCTATACGTCTCAGAGAGATATGTGAATGGAATGCCAGAGTCACCTGAAGGGATATGGCTTGATATGAAGGAGATTGTGGTTCCAGCAGCAGCAGAGGTGTGTGGCAGAACAAGTGGTAGGCAGCAGCAAGAAAAAGAAACATGGTGGTGGAATCAAGATATTCAAACAGCTGTGAAGGAGAAGAGTATAGCCAGAAGAAACTGGGAAGAAAATAACAGCCACCAAACAAGAGAAGAGTACAGACGAATAAAGAGAGTAGCAAAGAGAATGGCAGCCATTGCAAAGGGAGAAGCAAAGAGAGAGTGGTATGTGATGATGGGAACACCAGAGGCAGAAAAGATGATTTACAAAATTGCGGAATCGAGAAGAAAAAACTGGCAGGATGTAGGAGAAGTAGGAATCATAAAAGATGAAAATAGAAATATCCTAATAGAGGAAGGAGAAGTCAAGAGAAGGTGGAAAGAATATTTTTCACATCTCTTAAACACTGAAAACGATTGTGAAGAACTAGAAAATGTCCCTCCAGTAGAAGGACCGATAGCAAATATCAGTGAAAGTAAAGTAGAAAATTCTTTAAAGAAAGAAAAATCAAATAAAGCTGCAGGAAAGTCAGAGGTAACAATAGAAATTATCAAAGCTTTGAGAAATCTAGGAAAAGAGTGGGTGCATACACTGTTGGATAAGATCTGTGATGTACAGGAAATGCCAAGGGACTGGAATGATAGTTGGATGATTAAAATATATAAACAGAAAGGAGACGTGTTAGATTGTGGGAACTACAGGGGAATAAAGCTTTTGGAACATGTATTTAAGATATTACAAAAGATTAGTAGAAGGAAGGTTGAGAGTCTTGATAGATATACATGAACAGCAGTTTGGATTTATGAAAGGAAAGAGCACAGTGGATGAAATTTTTATAGTACGTCAAGTCCAAGAAAAGTATTTAGAAGGAAACAGAAAAGTGTACATGTGTTTTGTGGATCTTGAAAAGGCGTATGATAGGGTACCGAGAAGAGTGGTGTATTGGTGTTTGAGAAAGAGAGGAGTACCAGAGAAGTTAGTAAGATTAGTCAAGATGATGTATGAGGGGGCAGGAACCACCGTACAGACAAAGTATGGGGAGACTGAGGCATTCCTTGTTGAGGTCGGTCTCCATCAGGGATCAGCTCTGAGTCCGTTCTTGTTCCTCGTGGTTATCGACACTTTGACAAGAGAGTTAAGAAATAATGAAGAGCTGTGGGAACTGATGTTTGCCGATGATTTAGTCATTTTAGCAGACACAGAAGATGAACTGCAAGAAAAGTTTTTAGCATGGAAAAGGGCCCTTGAAAAGAAAGGATTGAAAGTAAACCCAGGAAAAACAGAGCTAATGGTTAGTAGTAAAGGAGGTCAGGAAGAGGTAAACCTCTAAATGGAAGATGGTACAGTGCTAAGTCAGAGCAGTGAGTTTAACTACTTGGGATCAGTATTAACAGAGGAGGGAGATACTGAGAAAGCAGTAAGACAGAGATTGAGGGAAGCATGGCGAAAATGGAAAGAAGTGACTGGAGTTATCTTAGACAAGAAAATGCCGTTAAAACTCAGAATGAAGATATACAAGACAGTGGTCAGGCCTGTACTGCTATATGGGGCAGAAGCTTGGTCACTTAGGAGGAGAGAGGAGGGACTGTTGGAGAGAACAGAAATGAGGATGGTTAGATGGATTGCTGGAATATCATTACTGGAGAGAAGGGAGAGTCGAGATATAAGAAGAATGTGTGGAATTTGTAATGTCATAGAGAAGGCTAGGGAAGCTCGTCTGAGATACTATGGCCATGTAGTAAGAAGAGGGGAGGAGGAACCAATCAGGAGAGCTAAGAACATGCCAGTGATAGGGAGAAGGAGTGTGGGGCGCCAGCGGATCAGATGGATGGACGTGGTGGGGAGGGATATGGTTGAAGTTGGATTGGAGGAGGGAGATGCAAGGGATAGGAACAAGTGGAGGAAGTTGACTCGAGCGGCCGACCCTGCTATTCAGTGGGATTAATAAGGTCGAAGGAAGAAGAAGAAGTCTCAGTGTTAAATATTCTCTCTCTCTCTCTCTCTCTCTCTCTCTCTCTCTCTCTCTCTCTCTCTCTCTCTCTCTCTCTCTCTCTCTCTCTCTCTCTCTCATATTACAACATTAAAGTTTTCTTCTTTTACTCTCTCTCTCTCTCTCTCTCTCTCTCTCTCTCTCTCTCTCTCTTCTCTCTCTCTCTCTCTCTCTCTCTCTCTCATATTACAACATTATAGTTTTCTTCTTTTAGTCTCTCTCTCTCTCTCTCTCCTCTCTCTCTCCTCTCTCTCTCTCTCTCTCTCTCTCTCTCTCTCTCTCTCCCTCTCTCTCTCTCTCTCTCTCTCTCTCTCAAGATATGCTAAATTATGACTGTATTTGGCACTTATGAAAACAGTTTTACATCATGGACTCCCTTTTGGTAGGTGCCCTCTTGCGAAGGACTTTGGTTTTGGGAGTGTGTGACCGTTACCCATACTGAATGTCCTTTTGGCACGTGTGATCATTAATATAACATTGCATATCATTATGCTCTAACCACTGCTATGATTAACTGATTTCTAAAGTATAATAATTATTGCATTATATATAAAAGTCATTTATAATAATAATTAATGCTTACTGTAAATATTGCAAAAATATAGCTTATGGAGTAAGCAGTCACGTTCCTATATTATTGGGTGTGTTTGTTTGTATATAAGCGCTTGTTATTATTATTATTATTATTATTATTATTATTATTATTATTATTATTATTATTATTATTATTATCATTATTATTATTATTATTATTATTATTATTATTATTATTATCATTATTATTATTATTATCATTATTATTATTATTATTATTATTATTATTGTTATTATTATTATTATTATTATTATTATTATTATTATTATTATTATTATTATTATTATTATTATTATTATTATTATTATTATAGGAAATAATATAATCATGCGATGAATAATTATCTTTTCCATTGCAGAGTGCCACTTGATAATGGGAACAGTGCCAATAGGTAAACGACAGATCAACCAGCCCATGGTGCCACCCAGCCATCCGACCATCACTTTAATGATTCCAGGTAAGCACTCTTGCATATTATAATATATTTCACCTCTCTATCACCCTTAGACCTCAGCACATGAGTTATTTTTTTTTTTAAATGGTGCCAATTTGTCTGAGGAATCCAACGGAAAATATTGGCAACATAAATAATTACTAAAATGTATAGCAGACAAATATCCTCAAATTATCCGAAGAATACCCACAGTTTCCGTGCTTTTAATGTTTTATTTATTATGATTAGGAAGGCAAGGATTCAGTAGTGGTTTTGCTTGTTTTCAGAAAGTTTCTTATTCTGTGTTCGAAATGGGACTATTTGGCGCCGCCTTTTTGTCGCTGCACTTTTGGCGTCACCCTTTTGGCGCCGCTCTTTGGTTAGATTAGGTTAAATTATATTAGATTTGGTTGGATTAGGTTAGCTTAGTGCCAAAGGGGCAACGCCAGAAGAGCTTAGCGCCAAAAGGGCAGCGCCAAAATGTCCACGCGACCCTTCTATGTTACCTCTTAGCTTGTTTTTATTGTTTTCAAAACTCACACTTAAAGAACTGACGGAATAAGGTATATATAAAAAAATGGTGCCTTTGTATATATATATATATATATATATATATATATATATATATATATATATATATATATATATATATATATATATATATATATATATATATATATATATATATATATATATATAACTTGATCCCAATTAACAATTCTGTTTAAACTGCAAAACCCTTGATGGCATATGCTCCCTAGGGCGCTTTCAACAGGTTCGGGTACTTTTTAGCACCGCCGTTTTGGCTCGACCCTTTTGGCGACATGACTGGCGCCATTACCAAATAAGGAAAAGGTTAACACAAACCTATCCTAACCTAGCCGGGCCAAAACAGCTCAGTGCCAAAAGGTCAACGCTAAAACACTTTAGCGATAAAAATAGTGGTGTCAAAACGGCGGCGCCAAAAGAACGATGCCAAAACAGCGGCGCCAGATAGTCCCATTCCCGCTTTCAACAGCCTCTGCCGCAAGGTGGCACGGCATTTGCAAATTTACCTGCATTTAGCGTCAATGACGTACGTGTGGTTGTTAAATATGAGCACTGGGTAATTGGCGACGGTTGAAGCAACAGAGAGGCGACATTTTAAGTCTCGTCATGGCAATTGCTAAACTCTTTCTTTGGCAACTAATACAGTATATACACACACTCGCATGCGCGCTCACACACGACGCCTGTGAGCATTTAGGTTATCACGCGTATATTTGTGTCTCATTTTGACACTCGATTAATTCTCTCTCTCTCTCTCTCTCTCTCTCTCTCTCTCTCTCTCTCTCTCTCTCTCTCTCTCTCTCTCTCTCTCTCTCTCTCTCCTTACAGTTTTATTTCCTTATCACATCGTTTATCTATTTCTGTCATCAACTGTTTCTCTGTCTGTTTTTATGTAGACAGAGGAAACTGAAGCAAGGTAAAAATAATTACACACTCGCGTGTTTTATCGTGCGTATGTTCATTCAAATAATTTCATGTATGCTGCAATTAATTCACATTTAAATAAAGTCATTTTTTAATCGTTTATGGCGTTCGCAAAGCGATTTACGTATTTTATATTTTTGTTCTTATCCTTGTTACTCTCTCTCTCTCTCTCTCTCTCTCTCTCTCTCTCTCTCTCTCTCTCTCTCTCTCTCTCTCTCTCTCTCTCTCTCTCTCTCTCCTTTCCTTTGAGTTTCCTTTTCGTACCAATTTTTTTGAAATGTTTGTTTGTTTGCAATAAGAGGCATTATCACAGTCATTGATAAGAATGACATATGCAATATGTATCTATTTATCTATGTACATGGCCCCATTCCCCCTTGAAAAGGGGGTGGCCGAGCCAAGAAATGCTCATTCGCCATGTTCCTCGCATACCTCAACTACTCCTCTTAGCTCCTTGGGGATAAAGGGTTGCCACAGGGTGCTGAGTAATACTGCAATATCATTGCATTAATTAGTTAACTTGTCCTTTTCATATTGTGTATCATTGCCTTATTTCTTCCTTGTCCTTAGACTTCTACTTTTTCTTTGACTTAATGTTTTCTTGGTGCCCGGGTCTGATGAGGGCAATTTTCTTGCCTGTCCTGATGTTACCTCCATCGGGCCCTGGTATAATTTTTTTTCAAAGGAGAGCTGCAGGACAAACACTCTTAATCCTTATCAAGGCATAAGGTCACGAAGATACTGTTCCAGTATTGAAGATGTACTCACTGAGTCTTCTTTGTTGACATTATATAACACACGAGGTACGTTTGTCACTCAGTTTCTTATGGGGGGCTTACACGGTCAAACGGTTCGACGAATACGGTTCGACAGACAAGTGTTTGAAGTGATGTTCGAACGTGTGAACGGGGTATTTGGTTGTCGAGCACGGAACGTGTTCGACAACCAAATACCACGTTCACACTTTCGAACATCACTTCAAACACTTGTCTGTCGAACCGCGTTCGTCGAACCGTTTGACCGTGTAAACCCCCCTTTAAACCTAATTAAGTCAAGCAAAGTGAACCTGTAAGAGGATTTTCTGCTTGGCACCTTGTCACTCAAGTGCCACATCCAGTCAGCTATCTAATATTGAAGCACCGTTTTATGTGTCTCAATAAGTCCCCTGTCGAATGGGGTGGACACATTCATGTTGGAGTTGGGGATTAAGGGTGGATGCCCTTCCTAACGCCCTGTGGTGGGATTGACCTCGTTTTTGTCGCTTCCCAACTCGCGCACCCTGCCACTGAGCTACCCCAGCCCTCAACTTTCTAACTGACGTAGTGTTAAAAATAAAATGTATATATTATTTCCTATAAATAACTAGGTTATTATTTGATCCTGTTCATTGAGTATTTTTTTCTCGTAAAGTCCATAATTATACTCCGATATGTGTGCGCGCAAGCTCTCCCTACAATATATATGCAGTGTTAAAAATCGAATTTATGTAATACTATAAATATACTCTTCTGTTCCTATTCACTGATGAAAGTGTTACTGATTACAGGGTGAGTAAAAAATTCCGTATATAAAAGCGCTGATTACAGGGTGAGTCAAAAAGTTCCAAATATAAAAGCCACGCATGTTGATAACTATCACTGCAAATAGGAGTTCAGTTGATATGGTATGTTTTTATTTCATTAATCTTGCTTAATACTCTGATCTTAGTACATCATTGAACGAAATATGTGTGTGTGTGTGTGTGTGTGTGTGTGTGTGTGTGTGTGTGTGTGTGTGTGTGTGTGTGTGTGTGTGTGTGTGTGTGTATTGTAGCCTGTGATCAGAACAGCGGTTATTAAACACACACACACGTGTACACACGTGAGCACACACTTACGCACACAATTAAATATTTGTGCGTGTGTGTGTTTTGTGTATGTAAGTGTAGTTATTGTGAAATAAACATTGTTAACTTGACGGACTTTAGCTGAAGTAAATAGTTATTGCATAGTTCAGTTTTTTTTTATAATGATAATGATTGTGATACCAGGACGGGACAAAGAAAAATAATAAAATAAAACAGCCCTCATCGGGCCTGGGCACGAAGAATACATAAAGTAAAGAGAAACAGAGATTAAGAGTGTAATGACTTGTCAGATGTGAAGGGATAAAGGATGTATAATGATTATACAAGAATATTCCGTGTTGATGTAGGCATAAAATAAGAACCGTAACTGAAGGAAGACTTAACATCGAACTGTCCTGGACAGTCCTATTTAAGTTTACAAATTCTTCAGCTGTAGTATCGCAACGGGCGACTGGTGCCATGGGCCAACCTACTACATGTTATAGCTGTAATTCCAGGTGGGCGTACATGCCAGTTGCCGTAAAATTACTGAAAGAAGATCATAAACTTCATGCCACACATATCTTACATACATATATATGGCCCCATTCCCCCTTGTAAGGGGGGTGGCCGAGCCAAAAGCCACGCATTCACCACGATCTACACATACGTCAACTACTCCTCTTGGCTTCTTGGGGATAAAGACTGGCCACCTTCCCCCCATTCCACCCTGCTTGGGCCACTCACAAGATAGACAGGCAAGGATATTCTTCAGTGAGGCCCGATAGCCGCATATCTCACCACTTACATTAGCTTTTTTTTTTTCATTTGGTAAATATTTTATCATTACATTTACGGCAGAGTGTACGATTCCTCTCGATGTGGCAATAATGTATTTACAATTTTTCTTTGATAAGTTGTCAGTAGATGATGTTTGCGGGTTAATGTGTTTTCCATTGATCCCCATTTGAATGGTGGGTTAAATCTCCCTAACTTTAAAGATATCAAAACGTCTATAATATTGTGTAGGTTTTAATCCCAGTTTTAATTATTACCGCAGTTAAAAAAGCCACATTGTCTATCTATATACATCAGCCATATTCCCCCTTTTAAGGGGAGTGGCTGAGCCTAGGGAAAATATTCTGACTCTTTGGGAAGAGAAAGTACAGAGGAGGAGATTTTCAGTCCCCTCGCTTCATCTCCTTTAGTCGACTCTTTCGACACGCAGGGGAACACGGAGGAAATATTCCAACCCCCCTCCCTCAGGGGGAGACTTGAATAGTCATTTTTTTTTATTTATTCAGATAACTGTACATGGGGACATGTGCACATGGGCACTCCCAGTCATATTGCAGTTGATAACATTACAATCTATGTGGTTATATATAAATAACATACTAATAGAATTTGCAATTAATTTTAAATATCATAGCAAGTAATTAATAATAAAATATAGTGTAATAATTGAAGAGTACTTGAAGAGTAATCATTGTGACAATATTTTCAATAGCCCTTGTTGAGTGCTATCATTTAAGTTGCATTTCACTTTTCAACAGTACTACTGCAGACAATTTGAAGCAGATATAGAATAACAATTTTCAGGTTAGAATAATAAGTAAGTACATACATATATATATACACACATACATCCACACACACACATATATATATATATATATATATATATATATATATATATATATATATATATATATATATATATATATATATATGCATGCATTAATTAGATGAGCAATAGAAACACCACTGGGGCTTCATAGCCATACATATCAAGGAGAGAGAGAGAGAGAGAGAGAGAGAGAGAGAGAGAGAGAGAGAGAGAGAGAGAGAGAGAGAGAGAGAGAGGAGAGAGAGAGAGAGAGAGAGAGAGAGAGAGAGAGAGAGAGAGAGAGTTTGTGGTATTCATTTCAGCAAAAGGAGTTATTCGTCCTTACTACAGATAAAGACACATCCATGCATACTCATACACATCATTGTCATCTGAGGGTAACACAGCAGAGGAAAGTGCATGTGCTTAATTGCATATACGTACACATATAAACGTGAACATACATACATACATACACATAAACACAGTGCCATATAATGGAAGATAAATTTGGAAGGAAAAGAAAGAGAAAGACTGAAAGCCTTTCCCCTTCTCCACCCTTCAAATTATGTACGTGAGAGAGAATTACGTCAATTAAATCCATTATCACTATCATCACAACCATTGCTACCACCATCATGATTATTATTATCATCATTATTATTATTATTATCATTATTATTATTATTATCATTGTTATTATTACTATTATTATTATTATTATTATTATTATTATTATTATTATTATTATTATTATTATTATTATTATTATTATTATTATTATTATTATTATTATTATTATTATTATTATTACCATCATCATTACTACAGCTTTTGTATATAGATAGAGTTATGAATCAAAAGTAGTAATTATTGATACATATAGACATGCACATACATATACATATACACATATACATACATATATACATATAAATACATATACACATACATATACATATACACATACATGTACACATGTACACACATATACATACATATGAGCTCTTGAGGGAGGGGGTTAGAATACTTCCTCCATGTTCCCCTGCGTGTCGTAAGAGTAGACTAAGTGGGGCGGAGCGAAGGGAATGAAAGAACCCTTCTCTGTACTTTCTCTTCCCAGAAAGTCAGAGCATTATTCCTTTACTCAGCCACTCACCTTATAAGGGGAAAAGTGGCTTATGTATATAAAAAGGCATATGAGAGAGAGAGAGAGAGGAGAGAGAGAGAGGAGAGAGAGAGAGAGAGAGAGAGAGAGAGAGAGAGAGAGAGAGAGAGAGAGAGAGAGAAGGTATTCCCTCCACCCCTCTTTTTTTTTTTTTTTTTCAAAGTTATAGAAATATCAGATAATATACAAGAAAGTAGACTAAGATGGTATGGTCATGTCGTTAGAAGGGATGAACAGTATGTTGGGAGGAGGGTGATGGAAATGGATATACAGGGTAGAAGGAGAGGGAGACCAAAGCGTAGGTGGATGGATTGCATCAATGATGATCTGAGGTCTAAAGGTTTGTTGGGTGATGAGATATGGGACAGAAATAAATGGAGAAAACTGACCAGAAATATCGACCCCACATAAATGTGGGAAAAGATGTAGACGGAGAAGAGGGTAAAAGAATTACATTTTCAACGTTGGGTATACACTAAGTACAGGATATAAGTTCTCTGGGTTGCAAAAGTGCACACAAAGTTCAAAGTAGCTCAGACCAAGAGGTCTGAAGTCCTTAAGCTTTGTGCACTCTGCAATGTAGTGTACTAAATTGTTGCCCCCTTCACACTCACATAAATGGCATTTTGAGTGTTCTGGGTGCTTTCTACCAGTTTTCTCGCAATTCACCTCCCATATATTTCTATAACCAAGTCTTATACGGGCAGCAACTCTATCACAGTCACCTGTAAGCATTTTACCCATGCTGTATTTGTGTCTCAGCCTTCTGAAGTTTTCATAATGTTGGATCGAACAGCTGCTTACATGTTGTGTGAGTGTAGAAAGTTCTTGCTCTTCCATAATCTCATTATACAACATTGTTTTAAACTGAGTCAGTGTGGTTATAGATTCAGACACTGAACTCTCAGTTGCCATTTTTGCCAGCCTGTCAGCCTTTTCATTACCTACTATCCTTGAATAGTCAGTTGTATATAATTTAACAAGTTATATAAGTTTGCGTAATATGTTAAAATTGTGTAGTACTGTTAGTCATTAACTACCAAACGCATGTTCGATCCCACCGTGTGGCGTTAGGAAAGGCATCTAGCCTTAATTCCCCAGCTCCAATCTTATCTGTTTACCTCATTCGAATGAGAAATAAAAATGACGCATAATACGGCAAAGATCACAAAAAATTTGTAGATTCATCATTTGTTGAAAGTTTCATGAATACGTTGTATGAATGGAAATAATTATTATTATTATTTAATTTACTTGGATTTTGGCTAATCAAATCCTAATTATGAAACTGAGCACTATTTTTACTTGCATGGAGACAAAATATTTTTTTTCCATTTTTTTTTTCATTCACTAACTGCTCTAGCGTGCGCAGCCATCCATCAGCGAACACATTAACACATCCTCATCTAAATGTAACCCGAGTTAGTAAGAGCATCAAGTGAACTGATGTGAGCAGCCAATGGGGAGCAGCCCATCTCTTGTTTCCAAGGATGCTGCTACTCCACATTGAGCAGTAACTCTCTTTCACCACTTCTGCAAATTGAATAACAACGTGTATTGAACGCGTTTGTTATTCGTATTTTTTTTGGATGTTTGTTTGGTGTGATAATATGATATTTATTATTATCATTATTATTATTATTATTATTATTATCATTATTATTTTCATTATTGTTATCATTATTATTATTATTATTATTATTATTATTATTATTATTATTATTATTATTATTAGTAGTAGTAGTAGTAGTAGTAGTAGTAGTAGTAGTAGTAGTATTACTCTTATAATATAACTTAGTGTTCAGCCATGTTTGAGTATTGTCCATTTTAAACTGAAAATGGAAAAGCCTTTGCCAGTATTTATAAATCAATTGTATCTGTATTTGTGTATATTAGATAAGCCTTTATTAATCCCTCTCAAATGTAATCTTTTTATGTTGTTTTAATGGATAACATTATTTACAAAATCCATCCATCTGTTGTGGCGTAGCAACACGAAACACCCAAATACACAATGAAAAAAAAATACCCAGTGTTGAGGCAGTCTCTCTCTCTCTCTCTCTCTCTCTCTCTCTCTCTCTCTCTCTCTCTCTCTCTCTCTCTCTCTCTCTCTCTCTTCAATATGGTATTTTTAGGAGTGTTTTCCACCCTTCATTCTCACTTCCCGCATGGCATAATATGACAGTCCTGTCTCCCCCTATCGCTCTATCACCCTTTCCATCACCTACGACAACAACGAAAATTTTTTTTCTCTCTCTCTCTCTCTCTCTCTCTCTCTCTCTCTCTCTCTCTCTCTCTCTCTCTCTCTCTCTCTCTCTCTCTCTCTCTCTCTCTCTCTCTCTCTCTTTCCGTTTCTCGTCCCCGAAATTTCCTTCCCTCTTGTGTCCCAGCTTTTCGCATAAAGCAGTGGTTCTCAACCTGTGGTCTTGGGGAAGAATTTAATGGGACCACGACTTTGTCTTATTCCCGATTCTTAACGGCGTATTTAAGATTTCACACGTGGGGGGACGCGGGAAGAATTATAAGGGGGGTTCATGAGCGTGCTGAAAATTTTTGACTAGGTGGAGGGAGTGAAAAGATTGAGAAGCACTGGTGTAAGGGCTCCCTCCTTTCCCTTAAGGGCCTCCGTCCCTTGATAAACAAAGAACAGGGTCTAACATCTGCCAGAACTGTGCACTTGTATCATGTATCACCCCCACTAAGGACACATGTTAACTCAGCCTCCATAATGACCAGAGCAGATGTCGGGTGAAAGAAAAAAGAGAAAAAGATTAAAAAAAAGAAAAAGAAATGTGAACAACATAGAAATGAAATTGAATTGGATTGAATGAAATGAAATAAAATGAAATTATATTGGCATTTCCCTGGTTGTTCGCACAAAACCACAATAAAAGTCTACAATTACAGTTAAACAACTAAACAAATAAATAAATTGAATTTACATCGACAGGGGAGTGTTATATATTGACGGATAGATAATTCAGACGTGCATGGACTCAAATACTCAATTGGATTCGGTTTTACGTCACGAACTCCCTTTTCTACTAAGGGCTAGGACGGTTGCCTTCTTACAAAGGACTTGTTTTGGCAGATGTAATCGTTACCCTGAGTGTATGCCCTTACTAACCTCAGTCCGTGACGGGGCTCGAACCCTCGTTGAAATTCGGTTATTACAGCAGTTAGACAGCAAATCTACTTTGAGTTTTATTTTGAAATTTGTATCCTCAGTGCCATTATAAATGGGGTCAGGGCCTGTACCCCAATGCATATCTTGCAGTGCCAGTCTTGCAGTGCCATCCTCTTTAGTTACTTGTTGGACACATTGGCATTTTGCTTTGTCGGGTCAGTGTCATGACCTACACTATAACTTATATTATTATTATTATTATTATTATTATTATTATTATTATTATTATTATTATTATTATTATTATTATTTAGTTCAAGCTTTATATGTCATTATCAGCTTGAAAAAATGGCTGATTCTTTTTATTAGAATTTCAGAATGCAACGTTCCTCTCTATGTAGGATTTGCCATACAATGATACATTATTTACATGGTAGTCACCGTGGCTCAAGCGGTAGCGTCCCCGTCACGGTCTGAGGTTAGCAAAGGCATGCACTCAGGGTAACGATTACATCTGCCAAAACAAGTCCTTCGCAAGAAGGCAACCGTCCTAGCCCTTAGTAGAAAAGGGAGTCCGTGACGTAAAACCGGAACGGAACGATACATTACTTACATGAAATTGTTTTCTTAAGCGCAATATCAAAACATTTGTAGTATTAGAGTAATTATTTACCATTTCATATATCACTGTTAAGCCACATTCGAAATAGTGTACACACAGACAGGCTAGAGGTGGGGGAATTAAGGCTGGACGCCCTTACTAAAGCCCCGCTGTGGTCTCGAACCATTGTTTGTCGTTTAAGCGCATTAACCACTGCGCTACAGCGGGTCCCCCAATACGATACATGATCGAAAATAGAATAGCAGTAAGAGAGAGAGAGAGAGAGAGAGAGAGAGAGAGAGAGAGAGAGAGAGAGAGAGAGAGAGAGAGAGAGAGAGAGAGAGAATCAGCTTTCAATAATGCCATTTTTCTTTTGCATACATGAAAGTCTTGTGTGATATTAATCAGTTAATTAGCTTTTAAAATTCTGATTATTACAGTTGACTTATTTTAGCTCTTTTGACAAATAAGTCAATATTACACATTTTGGGCGATGACACTTTGAAGCGGCTGTTTTGGCGCCATCCGTTTTGTGAAGATAGGCAATGTTAGGATATATTGGGTTAGGTTTTCAAAATATGCAAACCCTCTTAGCGCCAAATCGTTTATCGCCAAATGGGTTATTGCCAAAATAGGCTTAGCGGTCAAACAACAAGCGCCAAAAGAGCTGTCCCAAAATGTACCAAAGCCATCTCTTAAATACTTTTAAGATTTATTCTTAGTATTTTGAATAAATAATTAATTTCAGAAGAGCGTTGACAGAAATATCTTCTGGAAAGAAATATGAACAGAGTGTGACTTGGCATTTATCTGCAATGATTGATAGGACAGGTTTACCGTGAACTTTGCCTTTTGCGTACCCTAATGTCGCGTGTACTTCAGCGAATGATAAATGAAAATGTGCTGAAGCATTATTTGCCAGTGTATGTATGTTGGAAAATATGTACATGTCTTATTGAGGTTTTAATACGTGACTGCTTTACCTAAAGCTATGAGAAGAGGTTTATGTATTTGCAGGAAAGTTCTGATAAAATCACACACACACACACACACACACCACACACACACACACACACACACACACACACACACACGAAAAATTCCTACGACCCTCAGGGGACACGAACTCGCGTCTCAAGTTACCGAATCATGCCACCATACCGACTGAGTCACTACAGCAGATGGTATGTTGGAATGATTCTGTAACTTGTGATGCGAGTTCGAGTCTCCTGATGGTCTAATTTTTTTATAATAGTATTATCAATATCACGGTTTCAATGTGTGTGTATTATATATATATATATATATATATATATATATATATATATATATATATATATATATATATATATATATATGCACACACACACACACACACACACACACACACACACACACACACACACACACACTTTTATTCACATCTTATTACTGATCCCCGCCGCCTGTATCCAGTATAATCACGTATATTACAGATTCTGTTTAATAGATTAATTAAATATATACTGAATTCAATTTCCATGTATACTGCGCCTGGTATCAGAGTTACGCATACAGAGAGAATAATTGTATCACTATCTGCATGATATAGCAGAAGTAGTGGACGGAGAGCAGTGATTAGAGCACTCACCTCGGGATATGACAAGCCCGTGTTTGACCTCCAACGCAGGGGTGATAGTAAGGGCATCCAGCCATCATTCCCCAGCTCTAACATGTCTTTGTGTGCGCTCATTCGAACGGGGTTAAAGTGATGCATAAAACGGCAAAAAAATATCTGAATAGAACAACAGACACAATCGTAAAGTCGCTTATTTTGCGTTTTATTTATATATTTATTTATTCAGGTCTCTGTTATGAAAATATTGACTGGCAGTTTCCGTACACGAAATTTGAGGTCACGTGTACCTGACAAGTGACCTCACAGCTGTTAAGTCATAGTGACACACCTGCCCTCTTCCATTGTATAACGACTCGTGGAGGCTGTTTCTGGCATACCTTGACACACCTGTGCCATGTTTATGGACCGTTTCTCTCTGAGCTTCTTTACCTGAATGTTCCGGTTTTACGTCACGGATTTCCTTTTCAACCAAGGGCTAGGACGGTTGCCTTCTTGCGAAGGACTTGTTTTGGCAGATGTAATCGTTACCCTGAGTGCATGCCCTTGCTAACCCCAGACCGTGACGGGGCACGAACCCTCGACCTGACGCCTCAGAGTCGCGGACGCTATCGTTTGAGCCACGGTGACTATCGAATTGATTTTGATTTCCTTAGAGAGAGACTTTGAAGGGCTTCGGAATGAGATTATTTGGCGCCGCTCTTTTGGCGCTAAGCTGCTTTTGCGTTGCCCTTTTGGCTCTAAGCTGTTTTTGCTTGGCTAAGTTAGGTTATTGTAGGATAGTGTTAATTAACCCACATTTTGAGTTAGTAAAGGCGCCATTCACAGCGCCAAAAGGGCCGCCCCAAAACGGCGGCGACAAAAGGCACCCCACCCTAACGGCTTATCTTAATTTTTATTTACGTCACTTTAGTAATTAGCGTCTGCGATACTACAATTGAAGGTTTTTGTGGCTTAAAAAGGATTGACCAGGATATTCGAAGGATATTCCTTCGAATATCCTTACGTATTTGTTATACATCTCTTACTACCTCTTCACATCTGACTAGTCACTACATTCCCCATATGGGGCTTTACTTTACTCCAACACCTTAATTTGGACTTTTTAAAGTGACAAAAGTTTCACTCCTCGCAACTTGAATTGAACTTAAAAGATTCATTTATAGTTCAAGTATGTTTGCTAGCATCCATGGCAGAAGACCCTTGCCCACTTACCCAGAGGATGATCCTAGCGAGGTGATGGTGGGAGTGATTGTGACATTCATTTGGCCCCTAGGAATTTTGTGTGCTTTGACTCGGTCATCCCAATAACAAGGGGAATTGTTGCGGCCATTGTATGTATGTATGTATATGTATGTATGTATGCATGTATGTATGTATGAATTGTAATTCTAATATATTTTGAGCAAGTCTTGAACTCTGATATGTTAATATTTCTTGATTAGAAATGCCATGTAATCTCTGGAAAGTTTATATGCAGACTTTCATATTGTGTAATATTGTGTACTGTGGAATGTACATTAATAAACATAATGACTTTAAGTAATCAGAAATACAGCAAGACTCACTTAAATAATTTGCATACAATGGGCACCACATTTAGTAACAGATATTAATATATTATTTTGCACTTATATATACATACTTATACATATGCAACATTGTTTTATTATCCTCAAGTCAACATAAAGAATATAGAAGGATACCTGACATCTTTTGCCTCTTTGCTCACGAACACACTTAGATGTATAAAACTTATTTTATTACTTGTTATCTTTAAGCAGAGTAGAGATATATTATTACATGTTATCTCTAAGCAGAGTAGAGATATATTATTACTTGATATCTCTAAGCAGAGTAGAGATATACTATTACTTGTTATCTCTAAGCAGAGTAGACATACTATTACTTGCTATCTCTTAGCAGACTAGACTTATATTATTACTTGTTATCTCTAAGCAGACTAGAGGATAATTCTACTCACATTCCCCTGTGGCGCAAGATAGTGTGTATCTAAACCAGCCTTCCCCCCCCCCCGAGGTAATAAACACTTTTAGGAGTAAATCTCTAAATCTTTTAATCTCCATATTTCGGTGGTCGTAACGAAAAGCCTTGTTATGAGTATACAGAACTCAATTTAGCTCCGTATGGCCCATTTCGGCGCAAGACCCATTTCGGCGTAGGACCTTTTCGGTTTTAGGACCTTTCGGCGTGGGACCATTTTAGCGCAGGACCTTTTCTACGCTGAGAGTAACCTCGGTTAGGTTAAGTCAGGTTATCTTCGGCTCTGAATAAGATTATTCGCCGAAACGGCCACACCAAAAGTGATCTTCGCCTAAACGGTCTCACCGAACTGTCATAAACTTCATTTAATTCCATCATCTCTTCGTATGTGGTTTCAGGTCATTTCTAGAGAGCCTCCATTTTATAGCTATTCGGTGAATTAGCATTTGAGGCTAGTCTTGACAGACGTCCAAAAACAACAAACACCATTAGTCAAAACCACGACTCCATGGCATAAATTCTGTTTATTATTTTGCCCTCATGCTTCCAAGATGGACGAGTGATTGCTTAGTATTGTGTTAGCTTAATGGTGATGATAAGGGACAGTTAAGTGCAGCTTTATGTCATGGCCTGCGGGTGTTGGGCCTCAAGACAGAATATCCTTGCCTATTTACTCGGTGGATGACCAAATTGGGTGTTAGTAGAATTGTGGTAGTTCTTTATAGTCAAGAAGTTGTAAGGAGTGATGGAGTGCATTAATTTCTGGTGAATATGTGCTTTGATTCGCCCATCCCCTTTACAAATGGAATTGTGGCGTTTTGAGTGTATGTATGTACTTTGAAGGCTTATATCTCGGTTTGTGTGTGTGTGTGTGTGTGTATATATATATATATATATATATATATATATATATATATATATATATATATATATATATATATATTATAATATAGAACCAATTAAATAATCTACTCACATATATGTGCAAGTGGTAAGCGCTCCGCGGTAGCGAAGTGGCAGACCCATGTTTGAACCCGCTGCAAGGTGTTGGAAGGGCATCCAGCCTTAATTCCCCAGCTCCAGCCTATCTGTGTCCACCCCCACTCTTTTCTGCTTAATGTGTAATATTAATACCTGTTCTTTCGATAGCTATTTTACAGGAAGTTGAAAATATTTTATTACATCATTTTATGTGTCGCATTGAGTCCCCATTCAAATGGGGGTGGACAAAGGCATGGAGTTGGGGGATTGAGACCTGATGCCATTCCTAACGTTCCGCGATGGGGTCGAATCCGCGTTTGACGCTTTCCGAATTGCGCACTTTACCACTGAGCTATCGCAGCTTCCAAGGCTAAACTTAGTTTATGCATACATACGTACACGTGCATACATACACATTGCCCCATTCCCCCGTGTATAGGGGGTGGCCGAGTCAAGAAACACGCATTCACCATGTTCCACACATACCTCAACTGCTCCTCTTAGCTCCATGGGGATAAAGGGTTGCCACATATCCCCCCTTCCACCCTGCTTGGGTCACCCACAAGGTAAGCGGGCAAGGATATTCTACAGTGAGGAACGACAGCCGCAGCTGGTTTATAGATTAATAGCTGTGGCGAATTTCCTAAAAAAAATCCTTTATATTTCCAAGTAGTTATACAGAAAAGAGTTATAAATATATGTATATTATCATAAATAAAGAACCGCGGTAGCGCAGTGGTGAGAACACTCGACTTGGGAAGTAAGAGACCCTTGATCGAGCCCATTCCGGGGCGTTTGAAAGGGCATCCAGCCTTCATTCTCCAGCTTCAACATGTGTCCACCCCCATAATGGGGATTAAAACGACAGCTACCAACATAATTATTATCCTTAACAAAACGTTTTCTAAGATTTATTCATAATATTTACATTAGAATGTTTGTCCTAATGTCATATTTTTATGGTCTTTGGCCTTAAAAAAAAAAAAAAAAAAAAACGCACTGTTGATTGTTGGAAACGAACAGATTTTCAATACGAGAAATATTCATAGAAATTCTCGACATGCATACACACACTTCTAACTTATTTATTGATCTAAGCAACCATAAAACTTTCTCCTATCTTAGACACGAATCTAAACCTTAATTTTCTAATCCTTTTACAAGTGAAAAATCGACAATAAAATCGTCCGTTAAATTTCCAACCAGTCCTTTTTGACCAGTTCCAGTCGTAAACATTTTACAGTAATCATGAAATGTCGCGTATGTGTGAAGAGCTTTCGTGGGTGTAGCAATTGTGTCTAGCTGTGCTCAGCTGCAGTCTCCTGGTCGGGTTGGGTACTTTTTGGCGCCACCGTTTTGGCTCTGCCCTTTTGGCGCCTCCGTTTTGGCTCTGCCCTTTTGGCGCCACCGTTTTGGCCCTGCCCTTTTGGCGCCACCGTTTTGGCTCTGCCCTTTTGGCGCCACCGTTTTGGCTCTGCCCTTTTGGTGCCGTGAATTCCTCGCCACATTAGTCCCATTCCGCTTCTGGTATTCCCTGAGGGAAATAATACTCAAACCCTCATAATAGACATGGTCTTTAAGAACATGATTTTGACATCACAGTCATGAAACTTCATCTAATGGATTAGCGAACGGTTCATATTTACTAATAGATTATCTTTATGATAAATAATCTTGTAATCGCATCACAGGTGAAGATAACAACCATTAATTATTGACTTAGGCCGCTTTCACACCAAAGTGGCACGTCGCACGTAGCATGCCAAGTGGCACGCCAATTGAAAACGAACATCCTGAAATATATGAAATCTTTCACACAGAAGTGGCGTGACACGTCTCATATGCTACGTGGCATGGAAGTGAAAGCGGCCATATAGATAGCACTGATCTGTTACCATACAACCGAAAATGGTAGGAAAAGGCCCTTGAAAGAAAATTTTATTTAATTGGCATTTGCAACTCTTGTTTCTATGTTTCATTTTCGTCGCGCAGATATTCTGAAGTTTTCTGAAGTCTTATGAAGTTTTCTGAAATTTTCTGAAGTTTTATGAACCCTTTGGCTAGCCTTCATTCAGCAAGTTTCGTTGCAAAAAGAAGTCATCTGGACTAATTTCATCTCGGAAAAATATTTTAATGGCTGTAAATTCCCTTTCTCCAAGCAATGAGTAGGCGAATCGTGAAGAGGCTAACACGGGTTCGATCCAACCACAGGGACTTAAAGAACGGTAACCAGCCTTAATCCCCCTGCTCCAACGTGTCTGTGACATCTAAAACAGTGCGTTATGTAGGTTTGTGTATTTTTGTCTGTATTTTTTATCCATGCTCGAATAAATCTGTGGATTTTTTTTTTGTCATGTTTGTGTTGATTTTTTATTTTTTATTTTTGTTATTTGCTGTACACGAAAGTACCGTTCGAGACCTGATAAAAGTTTTTATTTTTAGTTCTCATAAAGGTTCTGTTAGCGTGACATAAGTGCCCACGCCCTCCCACCCTCTCGTAGGCGGGGTGGGTGGTACGGGGTAAATGGGCCGTGGGCGTGAATGAATGAAGATGGATGCAAAGAGGGTGGCCCAACTATCTATCTATCATATATATATATATATATATATATATATATATATATATATATATATATATATATATATATATATATATATATATATATATATATATATATATATATATATATATATGATGTCGGCTACCCCCCAATTTAAGGGGGAAACAGCCAAGGTATATGTATGTATGTATGTATATATATATATATATATATATATATATATATATGTGTGTGTGTGTGTGTGTGTGTGTGTGTGTGTGTGTGTGTGTGTGTGTGTGTGTTTTGTGCGCGCGCGCGCGCGCGCGCGTGCTTACCTAGCTGTGTTTATCGGAAAGAGCTTTATGCTTGTAAAGCCTCGTCTCCTGGTCGATTTAAATTTTTTCACACTAATACGTGTGTGTGTGTGTGTATGTGTGAGTGTGTGTGTATGTGTGTGTGTGTTTGTGTGTGTAAATGAATGTTCACATAAGTTATCGAGGCTATATAACCTTGTCACATTCCTCTTGAATAACCCTTTATAAGATTTTAAAGTGAAGAATCTTAATAATAAGAAAAATAAATATTATTGCGAACTATTGTGATGAAGGTTATTTGGCCTGGCCAGGACAATTCGATGCTATGTCTTTTCTTCAGTTGCGGTTCTCGTTCTTTGCTTGCATATTCACCAAATGTTCTGTCGTATGCGTTAATTATATAATTCTTTCACATCTGACAAGTCACAACTCTCCCCATCTCCATTTTTCTTTGATTTATCTTTTCTTGGTGCCCTGGCCCGACGAGAGCAATTTTCTTTGACTCCTCCCGGTGTCACATTCATATAAAAACTGTCAGAAAATTAAGTTAATTTAAGTTTAATTAAAGTTACCCTGAAGTAACGTAATCAGAACCATGTGATCGGTTTTACGTCACGGACTCCCTTTTAAACTAAAGGATAGGACGGTGCCTTCTTGCGAAGGACTTTTGTTTTGGCAGGTGTGATCGCTACCCTGAGTGCATGCCCTAACTAACCTCAACTGTGGGAAGCCGCGAATCCTCGACCTGACACCTCAAAGTCGCGTACGCTACCACTTTGCCACGGCGACTACAATGTATTCAAGACCATAAACGATGCAGTCAGGAGGGAGGGCATTTGTTCTTTTTCGCCATCGTTTTGGCGCGGTCCTTTTGGCGCGGTCCTTTTGGCGCGGTCCTTTTGGCGCGGCCCTTTTGGCGCTTCCGTTTTAGCGCGGCCCTCTTGACGCCGTGAATGGCGTTTTTACTAAAAAAATAGGCTAATTAACACTAACCTAACCTATCTTAACCCAGCCAAAGCAGCTTAGTGCCAAAATGGCATCGCTATAACAGTTTAGCGCCAAAAGTTTGTCGCCAAATCGGCGGCGGCCAATAGTCTTATTCCGAATAATTAGTCCTCATTCAGAGGCGGTCGACACAGACATGTTGGAGCTGGGGGATTAAGGATGGATGCCAGTCCTAACACCTCGCGGAGGGCTGAAACCAACGTTACTTGTCTCCTGACCCTTGCGCACTCTACCATTGAGGTACATCAGCGAGTAATATTCTGATTGAAAAATGTGGCTTTGCAATTCTCGAATGGTGGCGAGATCTTAATTAACAGAACTATATGGAAGTGCAGAGACTGGAGTCGAACTATATCTATCTATCTATCTATCTATCTATCTATCTAATGGACACTAATGAAAGAAGCCTTTTTTTTACCTGGAACATTTTCGCTCTGGATATTAAAAGCCTTTTAGTTACTGACATGCCTTTTTACTCAATAATATCAAATGCGCAACACGCGAAATGCCTTTTAGGAGTGTGAGTCTCTCTCTCTCTCTCTCTCTCTCTCTCTCTCTCTCTCCTCTCTCTCTCTCTCTCTCTCTCTCTCTCTCTCTCTCTCTCTCTCTCTCTCTCTCTCTCTCTCTCTCTCTCCCCCCGTCTTAATAACTCAGATTATATCATTTGAAAAACCCCAACTACATTATGTTTTGTTACATCAGACATGATGAGAGAGAGAGAGAGAGAGAGAGAGAGAGAGAGAGAGAGAGAGAGAGAGAGAGAGAGAGAGAGAGAGAGAGAGAGAGAGAGTCCAAGGAAGGAAAAAACAGACCAACTGGTCTATTCAAGACCAGACCAGAGTCCATCATCATAAAGGCTGCTATCAGTTACTCATTGAAAGCAATTGTAAAGTAGATTATCATAATGCTGGTAAGGTTCACCTTGTTGATGCGCAGGAGCAGCGGTACTCTGCATGATAGAACTGAAGGTCCCATTAGAAAATAAATAGCTTCTACTTAAGTATAATTATGTATGATTGTGGAACCGAACCTCAATAAGAGAAGCATTGAGTAGCATATTGTTAACCAGAGTTCAGAATTGTTTGTATTGACCTGTCTCACTAATTTCCAAATGATGAACTTTACTTCTATTTTGAGAATTCGTTTAACTCTCTCTCTCTCTCTCTCTCTCTCTCTCTCTCTCTCTCTCTCTCTCTCTCTCTCTCTCTCTCTCTCTCTCTCTCTCTCTCTCTCTCTCTCTCTCTCTCTCTCTCTCTCTATCTATCTATCTATCTATCTATCTATCTATCTATCTACTCCCCTTGCTTATCTTGCTTACCTCTTGCACATGTACATATACCATTGTAATCATATATCTGTAACTGTACATGTAACAACAAAAAGTGTACTGTCTGGAAATATAGGGCAAGCATTTTGCTTGCTCTTGGCAGTACTAGTGTTCTGGGTTCTGGACTACACCAGAAAGTGTGCTGTTTTTAGTTGCTACTAAAAGTACGAGTGTACATTTTTTTAAAACTTTTCGGTACTGATTACCAGCTACGTTAGCGTTTGTTACGATAAGTCGATGATTTTTCAACTTATAATCATAAAAGGACCCTATTTAAGTAATTAATTCAGCTTCTGTGTGTTATTCTCCTAAAAAAAAAAAAATCCAGGGAAAAGCTGCCAAGAAGTGATTCAGGGACACGTTGAGTAAATATTTTAGATATATACCAAGGTCATATATCCCCATATAAGGGGGATGGCTGAGCCATAGCATTAATATTTGAATATGTGTGGGAGGAAAATATAAAGGAGGGGGCTCCCAGTCTGCTTTCCACCCCATTTAGTCGACTTTATCTACACGCAGGGGAACATGGAGGTGGTAGTCTTGAGCTCCTCTTTTCTTAAAACACTTTATAGGCTTTGGTGCCCTGGGAAATATTTTCTGATAATGTAAAACTTGATAAGGCTTATATATATATATATATATATATATATATATATATATATATATATATATATATATATATATATATATATATATATATATATATATATATATATATATATGCAAAATACACTGTTATATCACAGCACAATATAAAGCAAAAAAAGGCACTTTTTTTTTTTGTACCTGAAGAGGACTGAAGTCCAGTCGTAATATGTAGTACATCTACGCTTCATTTGTGTTTTATTTATGGGCCTTTTCTTTGCTTCATATAATATATATATATATATATATATATATATATATATATATATATATATATATATATATATATATATATATATGTATATATATGTATATATATGTATATATATATATATATATATATATATATATATATATATATATATATATATATATATTATATATATATATATATATATATATATATATATATATATATATATATATATTACAGTTTCCCCCAACCTCACTCGTGGCTTCGTTTTCGTTTTAATTTAACTCCCAATCTCATTCGGGACCAACAAAAATCAAATAAGCACATTTCCATATGTGAAAACATGAATCAATTTTACCCCGACCGGGACTTGAACCTAGGACACATAATTATTGTTCCAAGGCGCTACCAACCACACCACAGAAGGTCTAAAAGTGAAACAGACCTTAAAGCTTTTATTTGCTATACTAGGAATGTACGCATGCGTTCATTCCTATATATATATATATATATATATATATATATATATATATATATATATATATATATATATATATATATATATATATATATATATATATATATATATATTAAAATTTGAAATACCAAGTCTCATAATATCTTTTACTTC
>JAXCGZ010011681.1:70000-78594 GCA_037179515.1 Halocaridina rubra | reverse complement strand
CTCGGCTGTCGGCCCATTGGCTGTGCAGTATGTAAACGTCATCATCACGTCATTCATGGAAAGCTTACCTATCACGTTCATATAGCTTTACGTTTGCGTGCTGTTATTTACGGTAAAATTACTTGTCACACTCATACAAATTTACGCTTGCGCACTGTTATGAAGAAAGTAAGGGGTAAGCTGTTCACAGTGCAGGGAGGGTTTATAAAGTAAAGGTAAAAATAAATGTAAAATACCTGTTTTAAATATGGTGCTGCTACTTTGCGGATTTTCACCTATCGCGGGTGGTTCCGGAACCGAACCCCCACAATAAACGAAGGATCACTATATATCTATCTATCTACCTTGGCTGTTTCCCGCTTTAATTGGGGGGTAGCCGACATCAAAGAAAGATAACAATAAGGGGATTACTTTGCTCTATGGACAATGACGAGGGAGCTAGTGACCGTTCAGATGGCACTGGTGGTGTGCCACAGCCCATCCTCCCGGCTCTCCCACAACCTGTGTCACTTCACAACTGCCAACTCCTCCTACTGCCCCTACCACAGGGCTACCTCTGTAAGATGTAGCCCCCTGGTAACATCAGATGCCTATCAGAGCTGCATCACAATCGCTCGCCACTCATTCCTATTCCTAGCACGCTCGATTGCTTCCCTAACATCCATCCTCCTATCATTCAGGGCTCTCCTTACTCCATCCATCCATCCAAACCAAGGCCTCCCTCTAGCATTTTTACCATCAATTCTCGCATAATTCACCTTTTTCAGCAGTCTTTCATCATCCATCCTTTCCACATGGCCAAACTATTTAAGAACATTCATATCTACTCTGGCTGCAATTTCTCTCCTCACACCCGTTCTTGCTCTCACCACTTCATTCCTAACAATATCCAATCGAGATACACCAATCATACTCCTCAGGCACTTCATCTCAAACACATTTAGTTTCCGTCTCTCACTTACTTTCATACCCCATAACTCTGATCCATACATCACAGTTGGCACAACCACTTTTTCATACAAAACTTTCTTAACATTAATTTCGAAACCTCTATTCTTCATCACTCCTTTCAACGCACCCAACACTTTACATCCTTCATTCACTCTGTGACACACATCTGCTTCCACTCCACCATTTGCAGCTATAACCAAGCCTAAATACTTAAACTTATCAACTTCCTCAAGTGTCTCTCCATTCAACATAACATTCAATCCAGCACCATCCTCATTTCTTGTACACCTCATAACCTTACTCTTGCCCACATTCACTCACAACTTCCTTCTCTCACACACCACTCCAAATTCTGACACCAACTGACATAGCTTTTCCTCTGAATCTGCCACCACCACAGTATCATCTGCAAACAGCAACTGATTCAGCTCCCACTCATTATCATCCCATCTACCATTCTCAAACCTCGACCACGCACTCACTCATTCACCTCTCTTACAACTCCATCAATATACAATTTGAACAGCCATGGTGACATCACACATCCCTGTCTCAGTCTCACACTCACTGGAAACCACTCACTCACTTCATTCCCTACCCTAACACAAGCTCTTCTGCCCTCATACAAACTCTTTACTGCATGTAACAATTTACCATTGATTCCATATAAGCTCAAAACATTCCACATTGCCTCTCTATCAACTCTATCATACACTTTCTCCAGATCCAAACATGCAAAATACACATTCTTACCCTTTGCTAAATATTTCTCACATAACTGCCTAACTATAAAAATCTAATCTATACAACCACTACCTCTCCTAAAACCAGTTTGCACTTCCGCAATCACATTTTCTGTCTTATCCCTAATCCTATTAACCAGTATCCTACCATACGCTTTTCCTACCACACTCAACAAACTTATACCCCTAAAATTACTGCATTCATATACATCTCCATTACCTTTGTATAGGGCACTATACAAGCAATCACCCATTCCACTGGCACCAATGACAACATAAAGCATATATTAAACACTCTCACTAACCATTCCAATGCAGTCACACCCCCCTCTTTCAACATCTCCGCTCTCACACCATCCATTCCAGGTGCTTTACCTGCTTTCGCTTCATACAATGCCCTTTTCACCTCCTCTCTTGTAATCTCTCTCTCATTTTCATCTCCCATTACTGGCACTTAAACACCCCCCTGTGCCACTATAGCTGCCTCTCTATCTTCCTCAACATTCAGCAAGCACTCAAAATATTCTGCCCATCTTTTCCTTGCATCGGTCCCTCTTAACATCTGTCCATTCACATCTTTCACTGTCTCTTCCAACCTCGATCCACCCTTCCTTACTCTCTTCACTTCTTTCCAAAACTTCTTTTTATTCTCCTCATATGACCTACTAAGATCCTGTCCCCACCTAATATTTGCTAACCTCTTCTCTTGCTCTACCTTCTGCTTGGTTTCCACATTTTTCTCCCTATATCTTTCATACTTCTCCCTACTTTTACAATGCAGCCATTCCTCAACAGCCCTCTTTTTCACTTCCACCTTCTTTTTCACCCCTTCATTCCACCACTCACTGCCTCTCCTCATTCCACCTCCAACAAACCTCTTTCCACACACATCACTTGCATGTCCCACAAAACCTTCTTTTATCAACCCCCATTCCTCCTCTAACTCCCAAACTTCTCTTTCTTTCACCCTGTCATATGCCACTCTCAACCTGTCCTGATATTCCTGTCTCTTCTCTGGCATTTTCAACTCTTCCACCTTCACTATTTCCCTTCTACATCCCCCCACTCTATTTCCCCATTCTTTTGCTACTACCACTTTTGCTTCAACCAAAGAATGATCAGACATCCCAGCAGCCACACCCCTAAATGCATGCACATCTTTCACTCTACCAATCATGCTCTTTGCTACCGACACATAATCCATCAATGCTCTCTCTTTCACTCTTCCATTTGCCACTCTTATCCATGTATACTTATTTATTAACTTCTTCTTGAAAAAACTATTACCTATCACCAACTCTTCCTCCACACACATATCTAACAGTCTCTCGCCACTCTCATTCCCACCTGGTACCCCAGACTTTCCTACAACACCTTCTACCTCTCCATCACCCACTCTGGCATTCAAGTCACCCAACACAACTACATAGTTCCTTCTACTCAGACCATCCACACACCTAGTTAACTCATTCCAGAATTCATCCCGCTCTTCCTCACTTCTCTCACATCCTGGCCCATACACACTAACAAAAGCCCAACATTCCCTACCTATCCAAGCCCTAACCCACATCAGCCTAGATGACACTTCTTTCCATTCCACTATCTGATTTACCATCCATTCACTCAGCAAGAATGCCACACCTTCTCTCGCTCTCCCCCTTTCAACCCCAGACACCCTACCTGTCACATCACCAAATGCCACTTCTCCTTTTCCTTTCATCTTCGTCTCACACAATGCCAATACATCCATCCTCCTCTTACCAAACATATATCCAATCTCACATCTTTTGCTCTCTATCGTACTACAACAACGCACATTTAGACACCCCAAAACTAGAGTTTGGGGAGAAGTTATTCTCCCCTCTACTCCCCTTCTTCTTTGACGTCTCGCAGGTGGTTAATACAAGGGGGGATTCCTAGTCCCCCCGCCCCGTCTACTTTTAGTTGCCTCTTACGACACGCAGGGAATACGTTGGGGCTATTCTTTGATGCTGTGCCCGCCACCACGGGGCACATATATATATATATATATATATATATATATATATATATATATATATATATATATATATATATATATATATATATATATATATATATATATATATGCACTATATATACAGTGTTGCCTCACTTATCGCGGTAGTTCGGTTCCGGGACCCGGCGCGAACCAGGAAATCCGCGAAGTAGGATCCGCCTATATGTACATAGATATTTTAATATATTTTTATGTTTACACTGTATAAACCCTCCCTGCACTGTTAAAAAAAACACTCTTTACATTATAAATAACAGCAAGCAACGTAAATTTTTATGAAAGTGATAGATAAAATTACGGTGAATGAGGTGATAATGACGTGACATACATACTCATTTACAAATATTTTTTCATTTACGTACTGTATAAACCCTCCATGCACTGTTAAAAAAAACACCCTTAACATTATAGATAACAGCAAGCAACGTAAATTTTTATGAAAGTGATAGGAAAACTTACCGTGAATGTGATGATGACGTGACATACATACTCATTTACAATTTTTTTTCGTTTACGTACTGTATAAACCCTCCCTGCACTGTTAAAAAAACACCCTTTACATTATAAATAACAGCAAGCAACGTAAATTTTTATGAAAGTGATAGATAAAATTACGGTGAATGAGGTGATAATGACGTGACATACATACTCATTTACAATTATTATTTCGCTTACGTACTGTATAAACCCTCCCAGCACTGTTAAAAAAACACCCTTTACATTATAAATAACAGCAAGCAACGTAAATTTTTATGAAAGTGATAGATAAAATTGCGGTGAATGAGGTGATAATGACGTGACATACATACTCATTTACAATTATTTATAAACCCTCCCTGCACTGTTAAAAAAACACCCTTTACATTATAAATAACAGCAAGCAACGTAAATTTTTATGAAAGTGATAGATAAAATTACGGTGAATGAGGTGATAATGACGTGACATACATACTCATTTACAATTATTTTTTCGTTTACATACTGTATAAACCCTCCCTGCACTGTTAAACAAACACCCTTTACATTATAAATAACAGCAAGCAACGTAAATTTTTATGAAAGTGATAGATAAAATTACGGTGAATGAGGTGATAATGACGTGACATACATACTCATTTACAATTATTTTTTTGTTTACGAACTGTATAAACCCTCCCTGCACTGTTAAAAAAACACCCTTTACATTATAAATAACAGCAAGCAACGTAAATTTTTATGAAAGTGACAGATAAAATTACGATGAATGAGGTGATGATGACGTGACACACATACTCATTTACAATTATTTTTTCGTTTACGAACTGTATAAACCCTCCCTGCACTGTTAAAAAAAACACCCTTTACATTATAAATAACAGCACGCAACGTAAATTTTTATGAAAGTGATAGATAAAATTACGGTGAATAAGGTGATGATGACGTGACATACATTTGTACATGATAGGTAAACTTACCGTGAATGAGGTGATGATCATCATTCTCGACCCCGGAGGAAATTATTTCACAGCCAATAAAAGCTTTACGGCTGCTTTTTGGGGGGGAAGAACATAGTAATGGGGAGTTGCTGTTGCTGTTTCTTCATCTGTTGGAACATGGCATGGTAAGGAGTCATGGCATCGTTGAGAAAATTACAGGGTCACCGAACGAACCATATTTTCGTCATGTTCCTGCGAGAGTTGTTGGAGTGCTTTGTAATGTTCATACATGGCTGCCAAATGTTCGAGTGTAAGGCCAGGTTCTTCAGTTGGTTTGTGCGATTCCTCAAGTTCTTCCTCTTCTTCGCTCGCTGATTTCGTCATTTCATCCAAGTCTTCATCACTCAAAGGCTGCGAGTGGCAGTCAATCAGTTCATTCACATCTTCGGGAGTCATATCTTTAAAGCCTTCTCCTCCTAGCAATGCAGCCAACTTCACAGCTTTCGCAACTGCCACCTTCTGCACCTCGACAGGAACAAATCCCTTGTAGTTGTGGATGATTTCGGGCCACAATTTCTTCCAGCTGGCATTGATTGTGGCCGACTTCATCTCTTTGATTGCTTTCTGAATATTTTTTAGGCATGTGGCAATCTTGTAATTACGCCAGTAAGTCTTCAATGAGAAGTCTTTGTCCGAATCCATGGAATCAACTAGGTTCGCCAGGGCATTTCGTGTGTATAGGGCCTTGAACGTACGAATAACGCCTTGATCCATAGGCTGAATCAGTGACGTCGTATTCGGTGGCAGGAACTCAACTTGAACACCATCATATTGGAGCTTGGTTGCATGGCCACCAGCATTATCCATCAAAAGAAGGACTTTAAATTCAAGGCCTTTTTCCATAAGATAAAGTTTTACCTGAGGGATAAAGCATTGGTGAAACCAGTCCAATGTGAGGCTTTTCATGATCCAGGCCTTGGGGTTATGCATCCAATACACTGGCAGCAGATTCTTATTCTTGTTCTTCAAAGCCCTAGGGTTCTTTGACTTGTAGATAAGCCCGGGCTTTAACATGAAGCCCGCAGCATTCCCGCACATGATGAGGGTAACGCGATCTTTGTGCACTTTAAATCCCGGGGCTTTAGCTTCTTCCTTGAAGAGAAAAGTGCGAGATGGCATTCTCTTCCAAAATAACCCAGTCTCATCCATGTTGAAGACTTGCTCAGGAACATATTCCCCTTCGGCGATAATTTTCTTGAAGTCATTCTTGACGTAATTTTCTGCGGCAGCTGTATCTGCAGAGGCAGCCTCGCCATAAACTGAAACGCTCTTTAGGCTATAGCGTTTTTGAAATTTGAAGAACCATCCCCTGCTAGCAACGAACGGTTGTATCCTCGATGGAGAATCGCTGGAGGGTCCTGGTTGTGGGTCGTCGATATCTTCTTCTCTCCCCTCCTCTCCACGGTCGCCACTGTCGTCATCGGGTTCATTTGCAGCGAATGTCTCGTACAGTTTCTTTGCCTTTGTTTGTATGATATTGGTGTCTAAGCTGATGTTTTTCTTTCTGCAATCAGCAATCCACAGGGCCAAAGCAGCTTCCATGTGCACTACTGCCTTATTGCGGGGTGATACGAGCCTCTTCGCCGATTTATTAAAAGAAATGCTCCCTGTTTTCCTGATCTTTGCCTCGTCCTTTTTTATGTAACGCACAGTAGATTCATTGAGGCCAAAATAGCGGCCGACATCCACAAACCTTTTTCCTTCTTTCAACATATCTATGAGTTTCACTTTATCTACAATGGTTAACATTTTCCTTTGCTGCTTAGGCTCACTACAAGAAGCCTTAGAAGATGAAGGATGCTTGGGAGGCATTGCAAAGGTTAAAATATGCGAGTAAAAAAAATCACAAGCAAAACGTATTAGTAAGCACAACGAGAACGGCGCACACGAGAGTTAGACTGAGCGAGTGAGGCGGCACATTGGAAATTGGAGGGAAAAGCAAACTGCAATGAAAAAGCCAATCAGACCCCATGATACAGAAAATATTGAAAAACAATTCTGTGATTCGTTGTCTCCCGACCTTTCAGCCAATAGCATTCCATGAACTATCTCACGTAGGTGAGAGCCTTTTCGTTTCCGAAACGTTGATAGCGGTATCGTATTTTACATGATGAAATACTGTTAGTACTTTATGTTTTTTATTATTTTTTACTGTTTTATTATTCTTAGGCTAGAAAATACTTGTTTTATCAATAAAATAATGAAAATTTTAATATTCACTAGGTCACGTGGGTGAGAGCCTTTTCGTTTTCCGAAACGTTGATAGCGGTATCATATTTTACATGGTGAAAGTACTTTTAGTACTTTATATGTTTTTTTTTATTATTTTTTACTGTTTTATTATTCTTAGGCCAGGAAATACTTGTTTTATCAATAAAATAATGAAAATTTTAATATTCACTACGTCACGTGGGTGAGAGCCTTTTCGTTTTCCGAAACGTTGATAGCGGTATCGTATTTTACATGGTGAAAGTACTTTTAGTACTTTATATGTTTTTTTTTATTATTTTTTACTGTTTTATTATTCTTAGGCCAGGAAATACTTGTTTTATCAATAAAATAATGAAAATTTTAATATTCACTAGGTCACGTAGGTGAGAGCCTTTGCGTTTTCTGAAACACTGATACTGGTATCGTATTTTACGTAGTGCAATACTGTTTACTATTTTTTGCTGTTTTATTATTCTTAGGCTAAGAAATACGTTTTTTGTATCAATAAAATCATGAAACTACTGGAAATATAAATATATATGCTAGCTCACGTAGCTGTGACCCCAATACATTGTACGCTATCGGACACTGTTTTGCATGATGCAATACCCTGTACTGTGAGTTATACTGTACGTACGTATATCTAAATTTATGTTTTTTACTATTTTTTTACTGTTTTATTATTCGTAGGCTGGGAAATAATTGTTTTTTTTATCAATTAAATAATGAAAAAAAAAATTCAATAAAAAAAATGAAAATACTGAAAAAAAAAAATTTTCAATATTTTTATATTTTTGCGTATACCCATAAAATAAAATAATAATTTATCCAAAAAAAAACCGCGATAGAGTGAGAATGCGAACCAAGAAGCGCGAATAACCGGGGTAACACTGTATATATATATATATATTATATATATATATATATATATATATATATATATATATATATATATATATATATATATATATATAGTAATCCCTCGCTATACTGCGATTCACCTACAGCGAATTCAGTGAATTGCGGTTCTTTTTTTGGCAAGCTTTTTTTTTTCTGGGTATATGTGAGAATCCACGATATGTGGAAATATTAAAATTTCCAGTATTTTCATTATTTTATTAAAAGAAAAAACTATTTTACTTATTTTATTCATAAAAAAAGTATTTCCCAGCCAAA
>JAXCGZ010011681.1:0-65000 GCA_037179515.1 Halocaridina rubra | reverse complement strand
AAGTTATGGATAATAGTTTTTATACAGTATGCTAAATAAAGGTACAATCATCACATAATAATAGTGTAGATAATAATCAATAATGAAATATGTCAGTTTTGTACAGTACTGTATATGCAAATGATCTTTAAAATATATAAATTAAAACACATCGATCATAAAGGCTCTCCTCATAATGATACATACAGAGACTTACATTTTAACAAGATGGAATAAGAATATACAAACACTCCTCGACTGTGAACATCCAGAATCTGAACATAAGAACGAAGTGTGCTTCAACTTAAAATTATACAGATTATTCTAACCAAATTCATCGCGAGTTCAAATTTTGCAGTTAGTGGCTCTCGTGCCTGGTACGATTTTCGGCTGCTAACAAAGGCATGCGTAGCACTCTAGCACAGAGCACGCTGTCAGCATTGTAGTCTCAGCTAGCGTCTCATAAAGACTTTCTTGACACTCTTTACTGCATACCAGAATTTTTGTAGTGAATTGCTTATCCATCATGAGAGGTGAAAAGCATAAGGCTACTGAATGTTAGTGGTGCTTCAAAATAACGACAAACCATCTCGATGGAAACAAATATAGCTACAATAAAAAAAACAAGAGGTGAATGTAGCCCATGCTAATAATATGAATCCTTTTACTACAGACAAGATATACAAGAACAAAGACTGTATTATGGAACATGTGAAAAGTGCCGAGCCTATGCAGTCTACTATTATCAGTAAGAGGAGGGGAAGACTTATAAAAAAAAATGGAAAATTTTCTAAATATTTATATGGAACACCAGTGGCAGTGGAGGGTAAGACATAGCCTCTTGTTTATTCAGGAAAAGGTATTGTCCCTTTACGAAGACTTGAAGGCTAAGGCTGGCAAAAGTGCTGGTGATGAAACATTTGCAGCAAATTATGGATAGTTCCAATGTTTCAAGAAACGTGCAAACTTGCATCGTGTTTCCACTGAAGCAGTAAGTGCCGACAAAGGAGCTGCCAAGAAACCTGAATGAGTAAAATAAAATCTTTGAAGAAGGTGGTTATCTTTAGCAAAAAATTTCAACATGGACGAAACTGGCTTTATTTGGAAAAAAAGTCAGACAAGACATACATCAGCCATGAAGAGAAGACGATGCCAGGCTTTAAGGCTGCGAAGGATAAGCTGACCTTAATGCTTGGTGGCAATGCTTTGGGAGACTTCAAGCTCAAACAGCTTAGTTTACCAAGCTAAAAATCCACTTGCACTGAAGAACATCATGAGGAGTTCTCATCCCCTAATTGGATGTCCAACATCAAAGCCTGAGTGACATTCGCTGTATTCGAGGAATGGTTTTTCCACCACTTTATACCTGAAGTTAACTTGTATTGCCAAGAGAAGGGAATGTCTTTCAAGATTTTCTTGATCTTGGATAATGACCCTGACCACTAACCACACTTGGATGATTATCATCCATATGTAAAGTTGTTCGTCTACTTCCTAACACGATTTCACTCTTTCAGCCAATGGATCCAGGAGTAATAACCAATTTTTAAAAATATTACACTCGTGGCATTTACATGGAAGCATTGAAGGCAGTGGATAATAACCCTGATATGGCCTTCCGTGACTTTTAGAAGGCCTTTAGCATTTATACATACATCAAGTACGTTGATGCTGCATGTCATAAAGTTACTGAGATCCTTATGAATGGTGTTTGAAAGGTTTCATGCTCACAATTTATCAATGATTTTACAGGATTTTCACCAGAGAAGGTATTGAAAATTCATGAAAATCTTGTTGATATACGCAAGGAGCTGAACCTTGACCAGGAGGAAGATGAGACACATTCTCAAGAATTGAAAAATGACGAACTAAAGGAACTGAAAGCCATGCAAAGATAAAACAAGAAGAGGAAGCTGAGCTTGTCCCTTTGAAGAATATTGAAACAAAGTTGATGGCCGTGAGGTTTTCTTTATTGAGAAAGGTCTCCCTATTTTTGAGAACCAGGACCCGAATGCTGAGAAATTCTCAAAAATAGCAAATATAATTCATGATGCCATGCAGTGCTATCGTATCATATAATGATGAATAGAAAAACAAGACAGTGAAAGCTTTTTAGAGCAATTCTTCAAGAAACGTGAAGATCCACAAGAAAATGTCTAAAAAGTATAATATCACCAAGAAATCACAAAACCATTGCCATTAACCTCAAGTGTTTCATCTCCGTTGCCTTTTGTTTCATATGCCACCTCTTCCTCCTCCTCCTCCAACGATGTGACAACCCAATACTAATGTAACTCCACAAAACCTTATCATCTCTCATCTGTCACCTCAAAGCTACTCTACCAGTTTCAAAGGCTAATATTGTAAATACAATTTATTAATATAATCTAAGTTTTCTGTTTTATTAAAAACTAGTGTCTTTACGATAAGAAAACAAATTTATTACGTAATTCTACAACACCTTACCATCTATCATCCATCACCTCAAACTTACTCTACCAGTTTCAAAGGTTATTATTACAATTCAATAATATCATCATTATTATTATTACAATTTATTAATATAATTTATGATTTATTACAGTATTATGTCTCCGATAAAAAAACAGATGTAATGTATTGCGTAACTTCGCAGCACCTTATCATCTTTCATCCATCATATCATACCTACTCTACCAGTGTCAAAGGTTATTATAGTACAGTATTATTATTACAATTTATTAATATTATTATTATGAAAATTTATTATTATAACTTATATTTTATGTTTTATTGCAAAAAAAAGGTGTACCGGTAGTTACGATAAGAAAACAAATCTATATAATCTAACCAATTTCAAAGGTAAAATAACAACATTAATATTATCAAAATTTATTAATAAAATTAAGTTTTTGTTGTATTACAGTATTGTGTCTACAATAAGAAAACATAGGTACAGTATTATGTAACTCCGTAACACCTTACCATCTCTCATCCATCATCAAACCTGCTCTCATCAGTTTCAATGATTACCTATATTTCTGTATTAGTATTAATTATATTATAATTATTACAATTTATTAATATAATTACGTTTTAGGTTTAATTATGTCTTCACGATAAGAAAAATGTAGTATGTTCAAATCAATAGCAAAGGTTACCTGTATTACTGAATTATTATTAGTATTTACTGTACAGTGTTATTATTATTATTTCAGTTTATTAATATAATTTATGTTTTATTGTGTTTTTACGATAAGAAAAATTTAATATGTTCTAATCACTTTAAACAGCTACCTATATAACCATACAATTATTAATACAATTTACTGTACAGAATTAATATTATTATTATTACAATTTAATAATATAGTTATTTATGTTTTATGTTTTATTTTCTTACTACATCAAAACTAATGCATTATGTTCTAACCAGTTTCAAAGGTAAAAATAACTATTATACTTTATTATTACTGTATTAATATTTATTAATATAATTATGGTTTTATATTTTATTAAAATGCCTTTAGGATAAGTAAACAAATGTATTATGTTCTAACACAACTTTATTGATACGTACATGATTTAGGAATTTATCTCCTCACCCAGACGCTGAAATTCTCTATTTTGGAGACTTCATTGTACACCATACTGAGTGGCTTAATTCTTTTCACACTGAAGTGGGAGGAAGTGAGGCCCTTGCTTTCTCTATTACTCATGATCTGGAGCAGATAAACATCCTACTCGTGTTCCGGATAGCCATGAACATGCACCTAACACTCTTGACCTATTTCTAACTTTTAATCCTTCAAAATACTCATATTCTGTACTTACCCCCTTGGTAAATCTGACCACTCTGTGATCTAAATATTTTAAGTTTTTGCACCCCCTCCGTCAATTCCTCTTACTCAGGGCTACCTTTGGCACTTTGAGCGTACCCAACGCGATGATTTGTGTAACTTTCTCTTTTATTTCCCATAGGATGATGACTGCTTTTGGATCTGCAACCCTGATCAGGTAGCCCTAAAAGTTGCCGAGATCATAACCTCAAGAATGGAGACGTTCATCCCCTCCTCTATGAAACCTTTTTCCCCCCCTAATCTTTGGTATGACCATACCTGCTCCATGGCTATTCAGGCCAGGGATCAGACATACCGGACGTACCAAGCCTCACCTTTTATTTAACTCACTCTGCTTATGTTACAGCTAGGAATCCCTGTACTATTCACATTCGAAATATGTGGTAGTTGATGTCACATCTAGATCATTTCACATTACCATTGGTGTTCCACAGGGATCTGCTCTTTCACCTACTCTGTTCCCACTCTTCATCAACGATCTTCTTCAGTCCCTCTCCTCTTCTCTTCTCCACATTTTTGCCGATGATTCTACACTTCATTTTTCCTCTGCCTTTTCTTCACAACTTTCATATGCTACTCGTAATCAGTCTTGCATAACTCTTTCTTCTACTCTCAACTCCGAGGACATCTGAGTGGGGCACCCTAAATTTAGTTAAATTTAATAAGTCCAAGATACAGTTTCTGGCTATATCTTTATCGTCTTCTCCTCCTGATATCCCTATTGTCTTTGAAACTAACGAAATTTTCCCTCTTAATTCTATTAACATATTAGGAATCCACAGAGCTTCTAGCTTGTCTAAGAGGAATCATATAATCCACATTTCTAAATCTGCATCCAAAAAAATGAGGGTTGTGTTTCGTTTTCGTCATTATATCCATCCCTGCTTAGAATACTGCTTGCATAACAGGGGTGCTTCTTCTCTTACTTATCTCTTTTATAGGACTGAATCAATGGCAGTCAGACTCATCAATGACCCTTCTCTTATTTGTAATCTGAATTCTCTTTTGTCTTCACCATAAGGTATGATCCCTCTCTTCTATTGCTACTACTTCCATCACTGCTCTGATGAGTTAGCTAGTTGCATCCCTGCCCCACTTCCGAGGCCACGTAACACTCGCTAAGCAGCCTTGTTTCACAAGCACTGTGTGGAGATTAGTAGCTCATGAATTGGTTGCTGCAAATACTGCTTCTTCCCATTCACCTCCTGACTCCAGAACTCTCTTCCTCCTTTGGTCATTCCTAATTCTAAAAACCTATCTTCCTTTAGAAAGCGGATCTATCATGATCTCAGGGACTAATCCTGCCATATCACTATGTCCTCAGTACTTCGACTATTTTTTCAGCTTGTCCTTTTCCAGCTGTGTATCACTCCCCTATATCTACCTTATTCTTAACATTCTACTTTTTCTTCATCTTATTATTGTCTTCATGCCCGGCCTGATGAGAGTAATTTTTTTCCCGTCCTGGTGTCATATTCATAAAAAAAAGTACAGTTCTGTACATACAAAGTATCAACATACAAACAATTCAATATACAAACGGCCTTTCTGAACATAACTCGTTCATAAGTTGGGAAGCGTTTATATGTTTTTGTGGTCTCCTCTTTCATATGGTAACAGAACTATAACATTATATTAAATATCAAGGCATTCGTCCTGAATATACTGTATTTTAAAACAGTTTATTTCTACATACATATGCAAGTGTTTATTTGGATGACAGTTTATTTCTTTACTATGGCTTATGCGCATGTCCGTATATATAGAGACTTGGTATGTAAACTTATTCATTTATATTAAATATATATAAGTATTATTAAGTTTAGTGCATGTATCGCTCATTTCATTTTAACAGCAGAAGTCGAAAGTGAAATCCCTTCGCTAAACTTTTGCTGACATATCATTTAGCACGTCTTGATAACATTAATTATTCTAGTGTAAACAGAGAGTTTGTCACAGTACCAAGCTTGCATGTGGTTGTTACATGATTTTCCTTGTGTCAAGTGATCAATATATTTAATGTCATTGTGAAATTTTGTACTAAAAAGTATGAAAAATATGAATGATAGTGTTTTGCGAGTTGCTCCATTTATGAGTTTATAGTGAGTTGTTCATGTGATATAATACGGATCACCCATTGTATTGCACCATGCATGACTCGTGACGTCAGTCATGGTTAAGATTCTTGTGAAATACAGTTGCTACAATGGTTCTTGATGGCAGACAAAAGTTTAATAATGAACAGTTGAGGTTAGTAGTAGTTTGTGGTATCATAAAAAATACTTATGCTCGGCAATGTGGATTTGACACGTGAATTTGGTCATGGTATTTGTGACAGGACATTCGTGCTATTTACTATTCCTGTGAAGATATTCGATTTCATTACCGATATCTTGGCTTCATGATAGATGAGTACAGAAATTTCATGTTTCTAACAATGTTTATAGCTACCTGTGAGGGATAGAATGAGTGCATTTTAGTAGAACACTGGTAAGTAAAAAATATGCTACAAAATTTAATTATTCTTCAAAAGGATTTTTTAATCAAAATCTACGGTGGGGAGAGTTTTATTTATCAATTTACATAGCAACAGTTCACAAGCCCCCTTTAAAGTATTTGCATACACAGAAGCTCCTAAACTTACGAACAACCAAGATACAAACAAAAATTTACCCATTATCTACCCATGTATTATGCATGTATTACTGTACTATACTGTATTAGTACATTATTATTACTGTAGTAGAATTTATTAATATTATATACTTTATGTTTTATGTAGTAATTAAGTGTCTTTAGCCTAAGTACTGTACAGTCGAGTACTGTATATGTATATATTGATCAGTACTTTTTTTTTAGCTAACCACAACTTTCGAAAAATTCTACTGGAACCTAACTTGTTCGTAAGTTGGGGTGTATCTGTATACTAATTCATGTGATATTTGTTATTGATAAGGGAAATAGTTTAAATATTATTTGTGCGCTTCTACTGAAGCCGTGACAGGATTTCCAAGTTAGGATGATTCTACTTTTGAAGGTCATTATATACAGAAAATCCTCCATGGCATGTTCAGGTTTTAAACTATAAAATAAAGATTTTTTCAGTAGCCTACATACTGTTACAGTATACACTTGTCAGTGAAATTTAAAGTTTCACAGTCGTGATAGCCATCAATATGTTTATGAATCCTGTTTCAGAGGCATTTTTTAATATCCTACTACATTCATACAGGAACTGTACAGTAATCCCTTGCTATATCGCTATTCACCTTCCGCGAATTCAGTGCATCGCAGGTTTTTATGGCGAGCATATGTTTTTCATATCGCAGAATATTGGGTATATCGCGGGAATCCACGATATGTGGAAATATTAACATTTCCAGTATTTTCATTATTTTATTGATAAAATAAAATTCCTAGCCTAAGAATAATAAAACAGTAAAAAAAATAAAAAACATAAATTTAAACATGTAACTCACAGTATTGCACCATATAAAATACGATACCGGTATCTGCGTCTTGGAAAACGCAAAGGGTCGCACCTACGTGAGATAGTACACAGGATGCTATTGGCTAATGGGTGGGAGATGATGAATCACAGAATTGTGTTCTGTATTCTTGGCTCTTTGATTGAAGCTAGATTCTTCCAGCATCTTCCATTGTCTCACCTCACCCATTCTGTTACTCACATGTGCGCCTTTCGCATTGTGCCTCTCAATACGTTGTGCTTGTGTTTTTCTTAGAAAGTTTTGCTTTATTTCAACCCCTGCAATGCTGCCCAAGTATCCTTCATCTTCTAAGGCTTCTGGTAGTGAGCCTAAGCGGCAAAGGAAGATGTTGACCATAGCAGATAAGGCAAAACTGTTAGATATGCTGAAGGAAGGAAGAAGTTATTCGGCTGTCGGCATCAACGAATCTACTGTTCGCTACATTGTCCCGCAGGAGTGGGACGATGATATGGTTCGTTTGGTGCACTTCTGCAATATTGTCGACGATGCTATGAATCCTTACAAGACCATCTTTGCACAAAAGAAGAAACAGCGACAGCAACTCCCCATTAACATGTTCTTCTCTCGCAAAGAGCAGCCGTAAAGCTGTCATTGGCTGTGCAGTATGTAAACGTCATCATCACGTCATTCATGGTAAACTTACCCATCACGTTCATATAGCTTTAGGCTTGCACGCTGTTATTTATGGTAAACTTACCTGTCACACTCATAAATTTACGCTAGCACATTGTTATTAATAAAGGGTGAGTTGTTAACAGTGCAGGGAGGGTTTATAGAGGTAAAAATAAAAGTAAAATACCTTTAATAAAAATGGTGCTGCTACTTTGCGGATTTTCACCTATCGCGGGTGGTCCCGGAACGTAACACTCGCGATGAACGAGGGATTACTGTAGTTGCATTATAATATGTTTTGGTTTTGCTAATGGATTCTATTCTATTCCAACTAATAGAAAACACAAAATTACCCATAAATTCGAACTGGATGCAGTGGTGCATAAACCGTCGGCAAAGATGCTGTTACGCAACGGCATGTTGCCCAAAACCATAGATTTCCGCCAACCGTACCTGTTTTCGAAAATTATAAAAAATGCCTAACAAACTGGGCAAAAGCAACAGTCAATGAATTTCTATAGCAAGTACTCTTCATAAAATATATAATTTTGTGTTTTTGTAATATGTTTAGTGAGGTATATTATCAAATATGAACATGAAACTTTGATTTATTTTCGGGGTTTGTTTACATTTAGGTTGTGAACTGCCATATTCTTTCTAGCCATTGCCTTGTCCATATCCTTCTATTCCTATTACCTTTTCCTTCCCTTCTCCGTGATGCGCTATACCAAACAATCCAAGAGTTAAAATTGAATGACTCATCTCATCTGTCTTTTAAGTTCCGCTTATCAACTCTCAGAATTGTTGTATGTTCCCGCTAGATGGTCGTTTGATTTGTTATTTACCACTGAGAGCCATGTGATATACTCCCTAACGATTTGTTGAGTAAAATGATTTTACACTTCCTGATGTTGCCTGAAAAATGTGTCAGTGTGATAGGGCCTTTAGGCGCACATAATATTTGCTGTATAGACAGATAAGTTTAGAAATAGGAATGTTCGGTGGCATTGCATGGGTAAAACCTAAATTAAAAACCACCCAAGCCTTATCCTATAATCTCTTCGTACCTTTACCTTAAACGTCCACATACCCTTAGCAAACTACTGCGTCACTGACACGTGTGTGATGCTGGAACAAATCACCCAGAAAGTTGCGTTTGATTTGCTCGGCAGACTTATGTCCGTGAAAACTAAGCCAGGAATGCGGCCAAGATGTGTTCCTTCTATTATATAGTTCGTTAATATTCACGATTTCTTGAATTGCAATAACATCATATTACTTGCCTGTGTATATCTAAAAATATGAATGTTGTCGTTTCCACTTTATTTCAAATATAATGTAAAAGCCTAGAGTGGAGAAGCAGACACTTTCATTCTGTAAAAATTAGTTCTCTAATACATACACTCCAAGCGAGCTCTTTAATATGTTGGAATTTTTGTTGTAAACAAACGAATGGGAGCTTTATGTTATTATTCACTCATTGATTGGATATGATAAACCTTTATAACTTTCCCAAAACTTCCAAGGAATTACAATACAAACCTTTGGTATTTTTTAGCATTTGTTGCCAATCCAGCATGGTTAAGCTAAAAAAAAAAAATCATAATCAATAGAAGCACAAAATTAATACGAGAGATTGGAAGTAGACCTACGACCAGGTACTATTATGAAAATAGTAAGCCTGGGCAAATACCAGGTAAATGCACCAAAACCGAGGCCTCTACTTGTATATGATTACCTAATTGTGTTTACAGGATGATACTTATCATACCTGTCCTTAAAATTATGGATTGAGATAGCATTAACTACCTCCTCGCTTAGCCAATTCCAATTATCAACTACTCTTACACTGGAAAAGTATTTCCTCACATCCTGCAAAGAAGTTTTCTTACGAAGCTTCAAACTATGACCTCTAGTTCTAGAGCCAGTCATATCAATATATCGATTGCTATCCACTCTATCAAAACCATGAAGGAATTTAAAGACTGTCACCATATCCCCCCCCTCACTCTTCTAGCTTCAAGTGATGGTAAGTCTAATTCCTTCAGCCTCTCATCATAACTGAGATTGCGTATTTCTGGTACCAGTTTCTGCACTGGAAAACATACAAACAGTTGACTATAAAGAGACAGTAATCGAAAAAATGAAAGACGTTGTGATGGAAAGGGCAAACCCACTCATCAGACAGGCACTTGATAAGGAGAAGACAGTGGTAATCTCAGGCATAAGCGAATCCCAGGAGCCAACATGGCAGGGGAGACTTGAAGAAAATAAAGCTAGGGTTGTAGACCTGATAAGAAAGCTTGGAGTAGTATGTGGTCCTGAGGATATTGTAAACATACACCAACTAGGTAAATATTCGAGGGAAGGAAGGCCGAGACCAACAAAAGTAACCTTTGAGAGAGGGGAAACATGTAGGGAAATATTGTTGAGAAAAATAAAGTCTCAAAGACCTTCAAGAATTCAAAGAAGTGTTCATTAGACGATACAGAACACAGGAAGAGATGGGAAAGATCAAAAACTTGTTGCAAGAGGCAAGAAGGTTAAATGATGAAAGAAATGAAGAAGAGAAGAAAAATTTTCATTACAGAGTTCTTCCAGACAAAGGGGAGATAAAGAAGATAATGACAGAAGATCAGGGGATGGGGCCTCATTAAGATTGTTTTACACAAGTGCTGATGGATTAGCTGGTAAGGCAGTAGAATTAAAAGATAGGATTCACAACAGTAAGGCAGATATAGTAGCAATTACAGAGACTAAGTTGAGTGAGGACATAAACAGTGTCACAGTTTTTCCAAAGGGTTTCAGAATACTAAGGGTTGAAAGATATGAGAGGACTGGTGGAGGGATAGCACTGCTCATAAGTGAAAAGATTCAAGTTGAAGAAATAAACTTGGCTATAGAAAGTGAGTTCAAGGAATTTCTTATTGCTCGCATAAATACTGGGTCAGAGAGCATTATAATAACTGTTGTATACAACCCACCAAGGAACCAAAATAGGTTTAAAGTTTATGAGGAAAGTCATATAGGTACTATTGGAGTCATAAACTCAGTTGTTAACATGGCACGGGAAAAAAATGTAGGATTTTGATTATGGGAGACTTTAATCATAAAGAGATAGATTGGATAAATCTTGACCCACACAGTGGTGAGGACTCATTCGGGGCAAGATTCCTAGATTGTGTACAAGGGAATTTCCTACACCAACATGTAATGGAACCAACAAGGGCCAGGGGTGGGGATGAGCCATCACTACTTGATCTAGTGTTCACAGATAATGTGTTGGATATTGAAAAAATTGAGTATGAACCACCAATTGGAAAGAGTGACCACTGTGTGTTGTTGATGGAGTATATCATTGAAGATATTCTTCCTGAGAGTAGAGGCACTGAGGACATGAGGAGGAACTATCCGAAAGGAGATTACATCAAAATGAATGAGCTTTTTGCAGTTATTGACTGGAGAACCTTATTTTACAACAAATCTGTACAAGAAATGTATGACATCTTTTGTGAGAAATATGGGAAGATAGTAGATTGCTGCATACCTGTCACCAAAGTAGGTATAATTCATGCCAGAGAGAAATGGTTCGATAATGGGTGTAAAAGAACTAAGGAGTGGAGAGACAAATGCTGGAAAAGGTATAGGAGGAAAAAAAAACATAAATGCCTGGCAAACCTACAAAAGAGCAAGAAATGACTACCTAAGTAAAAGGAGAGAGGCAGAGAGAGACTATGAGAGGGACATCACCAGGAAGGCTAAAGAAAATCCCAAGCTTTTCCACAGCTTTATCAGAGGAAAACTGAAGGTAAAAGAACAGGTTTTAAGGCTAAAGAGAGCGGATGGAAGCATCACTGAGACGGATGAAGAGATCTGCAAAGAATTGAACAAGGAGTTTCAGTCAGTATTTACAGTAGAAAATACCCCACCCCCTCAGATTGCAGTGATAGAAGTTCAAGGGCCGGTATTAGAGAACATCAACCTTACAGCCACAGAGGTATGCAAAGCGCTGATGGATTTAGATGTTCATGAAGCTACAGGTCCTGATGACATATCCCCTCATGTGCTTAAAAAATGCGCAAACATAATATCACTGGTACTAAGTATCATATTTAAGGAGTCACTGGAGTCGGGGGAGATTCCAAGATGCTGGAAACAAGCAAATGTGATACCTATCTTCAAAAAGGGAAGGAGGGATACGGCTCTGAACTATAGACCAGTTTCCTTGACCAGCATAGTTTGCAAAGTTATGGAGAAACTACTAAGGAAACATATCTCTCTTCACTTTGATTCCTTCAACTTTTTGTCAGTGAGGCAACATGGCTTCAGAGAAGGTAGATCAACAGTAACAAACTTATTAGAATATTATGATGAGGTAAGCCAAATCTTACAGGAAAGAGAGGGCTGGGCAGATTGCATATTCCTAGACTTCCAGAGAGCGTTTGACACTGTTCCACATGGGAGATTTATTAGGAAGCTGCAATCAATGGCTAGAATAGGTGGAAATGTTTTGGAATGGATAAAAACTTACTTAGAAGGAAGGGAACAGAGGGTTAGAGTAAGACACTCAGTGTGTGAATGGAGAAGTTAGTTAGTAGTGGAGTTCCACAGAATTCAGTTTTAGGGCCACTTTTGTTCCTTGTATATGTAAATGACCTACCAGAGTCTGTAAATTCATTCATGAATATGTTTGCAGATGATACAAAGATTGTGAAGAAAGTAAAAAACGAGAACAATGGTAGAGAACTTCAAGAGGATCTAAATAATCTGCATGAGTGGTCAGAAAAGTGGCTAATGAAATTCAATACTTCAAAATGTAAGGTAATGAGAATGGGTACAAGTGCAAGAAGGCCCAAGCTTGACTACTCGGTGGCTGGAGTACAACTTCAAGAGACAGAAAATGAGAGAGATCTAGGAGTAAACATACTGGCAGCTTTGTCTCCAGAAATACATATAAATGGCATAGTAAGGGCAGCATATGCATTCTTATCAAATGTAAGGGTAGCCTTCAGGCACATGGACAAGGAAATGTTCAGAAATATTTATGTAACCTATGTGAGGCCAAAACTCGAATATGCAGCCCCCTTTTGGAATCCGCACTTGAAAAAGCACATAGCTAAGCTTGAAAAAGTTCAAAGACATGCCACGAAACTGGTGCCAGAAATACGCAATCTTAGTTATGTTGAGAGGCTGAGGGAATTAGACTTACCATCACTCGAAGCTATAAGATTGAGGGGGGATATGGTGACAGTCTTTAAATTCCTTCATGGTTATGATAGAGTGGATAGGGATCGATATTTTGATATGGCTGGCTCTAGAACTAGAGGTCATAGTTTGAAGCTTCGTAAGAAAACTTCTTTGCAGGATGTAAGGAAATACTTTTTCAGTGTAAGAGTAGTTGATAATTGGAATTGGCTAAGCGAGGAGGTAGTTAATGCTATCTCAATCCATAGTTTTAAGGACAGGTATGATAAGTATGACTAAGTATAAAATGGAACCAATGAGGAGACGGGAAGATACGAGCTTTGGGCTCTTTCCCGTACATACAATTAGGTAATCACAAAAATTTATTTGAACTTTTTCAAGCTTAGCTATGTGCTTTTTCAAGTGCGGATTAAAAAAGGGGGCTGCATATTCGAGTTTCGGCCTCACTTGGGTTACATAAATATTTCTGAACATTTCCTTGTCCATGTGCCTGACAGCTACCCTTACATTTGATAAGAAGGCATATGCTGCCCTTACTATGCCATTTATATGTACTTCTAGAGACAAATCTGCCAGTATATTTACTCCTAGATCTCTCTCATTTTCTTTCTCTTGAAACTGTACTCCAGCCACCGAGTAGTCAAGCTTGGGCATTCTTGCACTTGTACCCATTCTCATTACCTTACATTTTGAAGTATTGAATTTCATTAGCCACTTTCCTGACCACTCATGCAGACTATTTAGATCTTCCTGAAGTTCTCTACCATTGTTCTCGTTTCCTACGTTCTTCACAATCTTTGCATCATCTGCAAACATATTCATGAATGAATTTACAGACTTTGGTAGGTCATTTACATATGCAAGGAACAAAAGTGGCCCTAAAACTGAACCTTGTGGAATTCCACTACTAACTCTTCTCCATTCAGACACTGAGTGTCTTACTCTAACCCTCTGTTCCCTTCCTTCTAAGTAAGTTTTTATCCATTCCAAGACATTTCCACCTATCCTTGCCATTGCTTGCAGCTTCCTAATAAGTCTCCCATGTGGAACAGTGTCAAACGCTTTCTGGAAGTCTAGGAATATGCAATCTGCCCAGCCCTCTCTTTCCTGAAAGATTTGGCTTACCTCATCATAAAATTCTAATAAGTTTGTCACTGTTGATCTACCTTCTCTGGAGCCATGTTGTCTCACTGACATAAAGTTGAAGGATTCCAAGTGAAGAGAAATATGTTTCCTTAGTAGTTTCTCCATAACTTTGCAAACTATGCTGGTCAAGGAAACTGGTCCATACTTTAGAGCCATATCCCTCCTTCCTTTTTTGAAGATAGGTATCACGTTTGCTTGTTTCCAGCATCTTGGAATCTCCCGTGCCTCCAGTGACTTTTTAAATATGACACTTAGTACCACTGATATTGAGTTTGCGCATTTTTTAAGCACATGAGGGCATATGTCATCAGGACCTGTAGCTTTATGAACATCTAAATCCATCAGCGCTTTGCATACCTCTGCGGCTGTAAGGTTGATGTTCTCTAATACCGGCCCTTGAGCTTCTATCTCTGCAATCTGTTGGGGTGAATACTGTTATGGCTAAGTATGATATTCTTGCGGCAACGAGGAAATTAAAAGGAAAGTGGGAGTATGAAGATGTAACAATTCAATATGATCTTACAAGAGTACAGAGAATGAGCATGAAAATTCTGATTTCGGAAGCCAAAATGAAGTGCAGGAGGATCATTTGGGTTTCTTTAGACTACCCTCCAGCTGGTATCTGCATGTCTCGACTCTACCCACCCAATAATGCCATATAGTACTTAAACAGCATACCACATTTGGTGGCAGCCTACATGTCTCTGGAGAATGATATTTAATGACATATTGTTTAATTTGTTATATATGAATCATCATTAAATTAGAGGTTTTATCTGTCCCTGCTTAGAATACCGCTCACACATATGGAGTGTTTCTTCTTATACATATCTCCTTGATAGGGTAGAATCTAAGGCAATCCGACTCATCTTCTAATATGGATTTTCTTTCCTCTTCGTCGAAAGGTATCATGCCTCTCTCTTTTCTGTCGTTACTATTTCCATAGCTGCTCTGATGAGTTGGCCAGTTACATCCCTCCACCCGCTGCTAAGGCCATTTAAGACTCATCAAGGGATTTCGTCTCACAGGTACTCTGTGGAGATTTGTAGCTCGCAGATTGGTCTATGTAGTGACTGCTTCTTCCCATCCACCTCCAGACTCCTATTTCTTATAACTTATCTCCCTTCAAAAAGCAGATCTATCATCATCTCAGGGCCTAATCCTGCCATATCTCTAGGCTTCATTACTTCGATTATTCTTACAACCATGCCTTTTCCTATTGTGTATCATTCCTTTATTTCTGGCTTGTCCTTAAACTTCTGCTTTTGTCTTAATGTTTTCCTGGTGCCCCGATTTGATGAGGACTGTTTTCTTGCCTGTACCTGTGTCACATTCATAAATAAAAAATTATTTTAGTTAGGTTAGAGTACAATACAGTACAGGTAATGAATCAGCATGAACGCTGAAGTGGTACCAAGTCTAATATAAATTTCTCTGAGGTTTGTTAATTGCAGTTGACTTTATACTCTTTATGTATGGCTTTTAGCCTTTACAGACAGCACAAGTAGTTTGATGCTGCAATGCCTATTTCAGGCTGTCTTCAGCATTTTTGTTTATGAGTATTTATTCCTGTGTTTGTCAAGCAAACCCTGTTCCAGACCCTGGGAGAGCTGAAGGAGCCCCTCAGTTGAACTTGTTTCCCCATTCTTTTTGTCAGATTGGCTTGGAAAGCTGAATTTCAGTCTTACTCTAGCTGGGTAACTCTTCTTTTTTCCACTGTTGATTCCATGCTGTTCTTTATTCAGTTCTATGTTCCCATTGTCACCAATCAGTGTGGCATTTGATCATGCTGCTTGAATTTGTCTTCCCAACCATCTGAGTCTTTTCTTGCCAAGGATGGACATCATGCTTGGAAGCTGTGCTCCGAGTGAGGACTTCAGTGCTTTATATCTTATCTTGCCTTTTGATACCCAGGATCTGCCAGAAGCATCTCAGATGGAAAGTATTCAATTGTCTTTCCTGCACTGAGTATGTTGTCCAGGTGTCTGCTTCATGCAGAAGAGTGCTCAGGACATATACTTCATAATTTTTTTATTAGGATTTTGTTGTCCCATAATCTCTTCACAAGCTTCCCAAAAGTTGTTGATCCTTTGCCATTTTTTATATTTAACTCTTCATCCAGGGACACAAAGGAAGTGATTGTGCATCTGAGGTAGCAGAATTTCTTGACATCTTTAAGTGGTTTATTGTCTAGTATGATGTTGCCTGGAGCAGTGCTACATATGTACTTGATGCTGCTGACAAGAGAGAATGTTATCCATACTCTTGAAAAGATTCATCATTGTCTATAATGTTGATTCACTATGGGTAGCGAGTGCTGCATCATTAGTGCAGAGAAGATCCCTGACTGTGGATGTATTGGTTATAGATTTTGCCTTCATAAATGCCAAGTTGTATGGCAAGTCATCCATCCTCAAATGATGAAGAACATCACTGGGAGATGTAAGAAAAGAACACCAAAGGAAAACATCAAAATAAATTCCAAAGAGGGTGGGTGCCAGGACACACCCTTGCTTAACTCAACTGCTGAAATCAAAGCCATCTGATGTTAAGCCATCAAACTGGACACTAGCTTTCATATCCTCATGTAAGGAGATAAATAGTTGGAGAAGTGTGGGAAGACATTTATTTCTGTCACTTACCATATACAGTCCTCACTGACTACTGTGTCAAAGGCTTTGGTAAAATTCACGCAAGCTATATGAAGTGGCTTTCCTTGCCCACGACATTTCTCTTGTATTTGATGTGATGAAAAGATCATGTTTATGGTGGATCTACTGGACCTGAAGCCATACTGAAGATGACATGAACAAATTCTCTTCCAGTGATGTTGAGCAAAGCGATGTCTCTGAAATTATTACACCTTTCTCCCCTTTGTTCTTGTACGGAGTCACAATATTTTCATCTTTGGGGAACTTCACCCTGTCATCAAAAGAGAATCAGGACTCTATGCAGATGTATCTCCTTTTAGTATTTTGGGTAATATATTGTCAAAACCAGATGATTTGCCATTTGAAAGCTCATATATAGCCTAGATCAGTTCATCTACCGTGGGCTCCATATCCACTTTTGTCATCTGTAGTAGTAGGGGAACGGTATTCTCTACACTATCATCCACTGTTCATGTTTATGAGTAAAGACTTGAATAGTGCTCAGTCCATATATCCATTTGCTGATTTTTATCAACAATAAAATCTCCATTAGATGTCTTGAGTGGTGAAATCCTTATCTTCTCATACATGGTCACTGTCTCCTGTTTCTGAGACCTCTTGTATGTCTGAACATAGGTTTTTCCAATCTTCATTTGCACAATGACGTGATTCTTTCTGCAGCTTGGCCTTGCACTCCGTAGCAGATTAACTGTGGGCTGTGATGGTATCTTGCTGAAATTTAAGAAGACTTTTGTTTTCCATTTATGATTGGAATCACTGTGAATCCATTGGCAATCCAATCTTAATTTGAAGCTCTTGAAGCCCAAAATACTTGAACTGCAATTTCATACATGGCAGTGATTAAGCAGGTTCACGTCTCATCTGGGGAGAACAAATCTAGTTATTGTATTTACTCTTCAACTATTTACTGAAAGCTGCCATTGGATCAGAAGTTCTCATGTTCCCTGCGTATAATCTAGATATCCTTGGTTTCTCGCTCTGTGGACCTCCATGGATAAGATATTGGTCATTGCAATGACAAGCAGATGGTTTGTGATGCAACAAATGCTGTGGCATGATCTTATAAATTTGACTGTATTAAAATTTGGCCTTCAAACCAAAACAATGTCAAGTTGATACCAGTGGTCAGATTTAGGATAACACCATGAAACTTCGTGACAGTCTTTGCCATTGTAAGAAGTGTTGATGATACACAGGTTGTTGTATGAGTAGAATTCTAGCAGACTCTGTCCATTCTCATGTAGTATCCCAGTACCATACATATTGACTATGATCGATGTTCTGCACCGACTCCTGTAATGAAGTCTCCAAGATCTGTTCATTTGCTGGTATCCACTCAACTATGCTGTGCAAGTCTTCATAGAACTTGTCCTTGATTTCCTTATCAGATGTAAGTATGGGAGCATACACATTGGTGACATGTGCTGGACCAGTTTTTTGCTGAGCTGTATGATGTTGATTCGCTAAGAGCCCTTGTGGTATGCTTTTTATGCTAAGAGTTTGTTCTTAACAGAAAAGCAGACTCCATAAAGGAAATGGTCATTGGGTCCAAGGCTCTTTCAGAAGCTATAATTTATTTCTCTCTTTGATCCTGAGTCAACCAGCCTTGTTTTCTGGAGAGTTGCTATGAACACATTCAGGTTATTCAGTTGTTTACCAAAAATTTCAGTTTTTTTTATTTTATGCTCTTTGTCTTGTCCAACTCTGTATTGTCAAGTCCAGTAACACATTGTTCTCACATTCCTTGTCCCCAGCCTCAGTAGGATTGAATTTTTTTCCTTTGTTTTACTGGTGCTTTCTTTAGCGTTTGCTGTTCGATTTTGGGATATCTTCATACACCAATAGGAGCAGCCAGACTTGGCAGATCAGCACCTTACTGGCTGAGGGGTACAGCTTTACATGGGCAGTAGCTGATCAGTTCAGATGAAAAGTTACTCCCATCATCAGAGGATGCCTGTGGCACCTTTAGGACTGATTCACACTATAGGGACTGTCATGCTCCGTTCTCTCTCAACTCTTGCTCCGCTCATGGTCTGGGTGCATTCACATGTCCATTTTGCTCTTGCTCTGCTCACTGTCCCGTCTTTCCTTATTCTTTTAATTTCACTATATAAATTTACCTTTTCCAGTTTTTCCTTTCCATTTGAATTTTTATTCCTTTTTTCTCCCTTTCCACATCTTTAAAAAAATTATTTACTTCCATCCAGCTCATTCCAATTAGCATTTACATTGCATGCTATCTCCTTAACCATTCTAGGAGCAATATTTTCTTTTCCTTCCAAATCACCTTTTCCATTAGAAATTTCCATCACATTCATCTCCATTATGAATTTAAGCTCTTCCCTTCCAGGTCACCTTTTCCAGTATATTTCTATCCTGAATTTCACGCTTTGCACTGATTTCATAGCACCGATTCTTCCTTTCCAGAAATTCTTTTCAAATTTTTATCCATAATTATATAATTTCATCACTTAACTCAGCAAATTCTCTCAATCCAATTCGCCTTTTCCCATTATATTTTGTTTCATAAACCTCCCATGCCATCCCAATCCCTATTAGCACGACTATCCTACTATAATTTCCCTTCCATATGCCTTCAGTTCTATCTCAGTCCCTACGAGCACTTTTATCCCATTATGACTTCTATTCCATGCTCCTGCCATTTCATCCCAATCCTTACCAGCATTTCCATCCCATTATAACTCCTATTCCATCTATCTCCCATTCCATTCTCAATACAGGGCAAGTTTTTTCCTTCAGCTTCCCATTAATATTCCATCCTCTTTCATTCTATTAACCAGTATAGTCTTCAACTCCCATAACACTTCCCTTACTTCAATTCTCCTTTCCCAAAACCGTCCCATAACATTTTCACCACCTCTCGTTGTTTTAGCCCATTTAACTTTCCTCCCACATCCCCTTTCCACAGAAAATTTTCCTTTTCTCTTTTCCCTAAATCCCATTCCTCTTCTTTTTCCTTTAAAACTTCCTGGCATATTCCTTTTGCAATGAATATACCCCCCTCCTTCCCTTCCTAAATGCTTTGTTTCTTTTTCCCTTAAATCCATCCCATTTCCCTTTCTTCTTAAACATTTCCCTCCCTTACTCCCTAAGTGTCATTCCTTCTCTTTTATTTCAGAAAACTCCTCTCCCTTTAACGTCCCCCTAAAAATAAATTTCCAACACTCAGGCAGCAATACAACTTACTCCTACAGCTGTTGAATCAAAACTGACACAGGAGTGGAGTGAGACCGTGGTGGGTATTCAGACTGGCAGTAATGGTCTAGCAACGCTCCACTCTCAGTCTGGTAAATATATCTTTTGAATGGATTATGAGCAGAATACTCCTAAGCCGTTACTGTCAGTGTGAATGCTTCCATTGCAAAGCATGTGACAATATTTAACTGGACCGTGAGCGGAGGCCCTATAATATGAATTGGGCCTTACTGTTACCAAATTCAGAAGACATATCCCGTAACTGCCACCCTCCTGTGATTACCTAATTGTGCTTACGAGAAAGAGCCCAAAGCTAGTATCTTCCCGTCTCCTGATCGGTTCCATTTTGTACTTAGTGATACTTATCATACCTGTCCTTAAAACTATGGATTGAGTTAGCATTAACTACCTCCTCGCTTAGCAAATTCCAATTATCAACTACTCTTACACTGAAAAAGTACTTCCTTACACCCTACAAAGAAGTTTTCTTATGAAGCTTCAAACTATGACCTCTAGTTCTAGTGCCAGTCATATCAATATATCAATCCCTATCCACTCTATCATAACCATAAAGGAATTTAAAGACTGTCACCATATCCCCCCATCAATCTTCTCGCTTCAAGTGATGTAAGTATAATTCCCTCAGCCTCTCATCATAACTGAGATTGCGTATTTCTAGCACCAGTTTCGTGGCATGTCTTTGAACTTTTTCAAGCTTAGCTATGTGCTTTTTCAAGTGCTGATTCCAATTGGGGCTGTATATTCAACTCTCGGCCTTACATAGGTTACATAAATATTTCTGAACATTTCCTTGTCCATGTGCCTGACGGCTACCCTTACATTTGCTAAGAAAGCATATTCTGCCCTTACTATGCCATTTATATGTATTTCTGGAGACAAATCTGCCAGTATGTTTACTCCCAGATCTCTCTCATTTTCTGTCTCTTGAAGTTGTACTCCAGCCACCGAGTAATCTAGCTTGGGCCTTCTTGCACTTGTACCCATTCTCATTACCTTACATTTTGAAGTATTGAATTTCATTAGCCACTTTTCTGACCACTCATGCAGACTATTTAGATCTTCCTGAAGTTCTCTACCATTGCTCTCGTTTCTTACTTTCTTCACAATCTTTGCATCATCTGCAAACATATTCATGAATAAATTTACAGACTCTGGTAGGTCATTTACATATACAAGGAAAAAAAGTGTCTCTAACACTGAACCCTGTGGCACTCCACTACTAACTCTTCTCCATTCAGACACTGAATGTCTTACTCTAACCTTCTGTTCCCTTCCTTCTAAGTTACTTTTTATCCATTCCAAGACATTTCCACCTATTCTAGCCATTGCTTGCAGCTTCATAATAAGTCTCCCATGCAGAACAGTGTCAAATGCTTTCTGGCAGTCTAGGAATATGCAATCTGCAAAACCCTCTCTTTTCTGTAAGATTCGACTTACCCCATCATAAAATTCTGATAAGTTTGTTACTGTTGATCTACCTTCTCTGAATCCATGTTGTCTCACTGACAAAAAGTTGAAGGATTCCAAGTGAAGAGAGATATGTTTCCTTAGTAGTTTCTCCATAACTTTGCAAACTATGCTGGTCAAGGAAACTGGTCTATGCTTTAGAGCCATATCCCTCCTACCCTTTTTGAAGATAGGTATCACATTTGCTTGTTTCCAGTATCTTGGAATCTTCCGTGACTCCAGTGACTTTTAAAATATGATACTTAGTGCCACTGATAATGAGTTTGCACATTTTTTAAGTAAATGAGGGGATATATCATCAGGACCTGTAGCTTTATGGACATCTAACTCCATCAGCGCTTTGCATACCTCTGTTGCTGAAAGGATGATGTTCTGTAATACCGGCCCATGAGCTTCTATCTCTGCAATCTGATGGGGCGGGATATTTTGTACTGTAAATACTGACTGAAACTCCTTGTTTATTTCTTTGCAGATCTCTTCATCCATCTCAGTGATGCTTCCATCCACTCTCTTAAGCCTTAAAACCTGTTCTTTTACCTTCAGTTTTCCTCTGATAAAGCAGTGGAAATGCTTGGGATTTTCTTTAGCCTTCCTGGTGATGTTCCTTTCATAGTCTCTCTCTGCCTCTCTTATTTTACTGAGGTAATCTTTTCTTGCTCTTTTGTAGGTTTGCCAGGCATTTATATTTTTTCTCCTCCATTGTCTTATTGTATTTTCTCTGAAAGCAGTGTCTTCCTTTGTGCATTGCTGCTTGCCTGGGCTAAAAATAAGAGAGAATTGCTGGCCCATTTGCACTTCCTCTCTCTCAACGCTGCTGATCAGCTCCAAAGAAAAGACAGAGTCATTACGTTTGGCAAGCAAGCTGCGTTTCAGGTGTTGCCAGAGGATGGTTTGAAGCATTCCTCCTCACTGATTGCCTCCAGGTCTCTCCCTATGATTTTTTCTCTCTAAATACTCTCCAAGTTTCTTACACTTCCCTGTGTGCCTGCAAGGTAGTAGGAAAGTAGACGCAGATAGTGCTACATACTATAATAGTGGTAGCAGATGTTTGCCTGGCCTGACAATACTCGCTATGCACTTACTATATCAGCACATGCTACTTTAATGTTCTCCAGGATTGTTTGCAGTTGTGATAAATAATGGCTTTGGAACTCCAAAAAAGAATATTACTAGAATTATGCTCTTAATGGTAATATTCTTTATTATTATTATTATTATTATTATTATTATTATTATTATTATTATTATTATTATTATTATTATTATTATTATTATTATTATTATCATTATTATTATTATTATTATTATTATTATTATTATTATTATTTTTATTATTATTATTGTTACTATTATTATTATTATTATTATTATTATTATTATTATTATGGCGGGCACAGCATCAAAGAATAGCCCTAACGTATTCCCTGCGTGTCGTAAGAGGCCACTAAAAGTGGATGGGGCGAGGGGACTAGGAATCCCCCCCATTGTATTAACCTCCTGCGAGATGTCAAAGAAGAAGGGGAGTAGAGGGGAGAATAACTTCTCCCCAAACTCTAGTTTTGGGGTGTCTAAATGTGCGTGGTTGTAGTACGATAGAGAGCAAAAGATGTGAGATTGGATATATGTTTGGTAAGAGGAGGATGGATGTATTGGCATTATGTGAGACGAAGATGAAAGGAAAAGGAGAAGTGGCATTTGGTGATGTGACAGGTAGGGTGTCTGGGGTTGAAAGAGGGAGAGCGAGAGAAGGCGTGGCATTATTGCTGAGTGAATGGATGGTAAATCAGGTAGTGGAATGGAAAGAAGTGTCATCTAGGCTGATGTGGGTTAGGACTAGGATAGGTAGGGAATGTTGGGCTTTTGTTAGTGCGTATGGGCCAGGATGTGAGAGAAGTGAGGAAGAGTGGGATGAATTCTGAAATGAGTTAACTAGGTGTGTGGATGGTCTGAGTAGAAGGAACTATGTAGTTGTGTTGGGTGACTTGAATGCCAGAGTGGGTGATGGAGAGGTAGAAGGTGTTGTAGGAAAGTATGGGGTACCAGGTGGGAATGAGAGTGGCGAGAGACTGTTAGATATGTGTGTGGAGCAAGAGTTGGTGATAGGTAATAGTTTTTTCAAGAAGAAGGTAATAAATAAGTATACATGGATGAGAGTGGCAAATGGAAGAGTGAAAGAAAGAGCACTGATGGATTATGTGTTGGTAGCAAAGAGCTTGATTGGTAGAGTGAAAGATGTGCATGCATTTAGGGGTGTGGCTGCTGGGATGTCTGATCATTTTTTGGTTGAAGCAAAAGTGGTAGTAGCAAAAGAATGGGGAAATAGAGGGGGGGGTGTAGAAGGGAAATAGTGAAGGTGGAAGAGTTGAAAAAGCTAGAGAAGAGACAGGAATATCAGGACATGTTGAGAGTGGCATATGACAGGGTGAAAGAAAGAGATGTTGGGGAGTTAGAGGAGGAATGGGGGTTGATGAAAGAAGGTTTTGTGAGACATGCAAGTGAAGTGTGATTACCTATTTGTGATTACCTAATTGTGTTTACGGGAAAGAGCCCAAAGCTCGTATCTTCCCGTCTCCTGATCAGTTCCATTTTAGACTTAGTGATACTTATCATACCTGTCCTTAAAACTATGGATTGGGATAGCATTAACTACCTCCTCGCTTAGCCAATTCCAATTATCAACTGCTCTTACACTGAAAAAGTATTTCCTTACATCCTGCAAAGAAGTTTTCTTACGAAGCTTCAAACAATGACCTCTAGTTCTAGAGCCAGCCATATCGAAATATCGATCCCTATCCACTCTATCATAACCATGAAGGAATTTAAAGACTGTCACCATATCCCCCCTTACTCTTCTAGCTTCGAGTGATGGTAAGTCTAATTCCCTCAGCCTCTCATCATAACTGAGATTGCGTATTTCTGGCACCAGTTTCGTGGCATGTCTTTGAACTTTTTCAAGCTTAGCTATGTGCTTTTTCAAGTGCGGATTCCAAAAGGGGGCTGCATATTCGAGTTATGGCCTCACATAGGTTACATAAATATTTTTGAACATTTCCTTGTCCATGTGCCTGAAGGCTACCCTTACATTTGATAAGAATGCATATGCTGCCCTTACTATGCCATTTATATGTATTTCTGGAGACAAATCTGCCAGTATGTTTACTCCTAGATCTCTCTCATTTTCTTTCTCTTGAAGTTGTACGCCAGCCACCGAGTAGTCAAGATTGGGCCTTCTTGCACTTGTACCCATTCTCATTACCTTACATTTTGAAGTATTGAATTTCATTAGCCACTTTTCTGACCACTCATGCAGATTATTTAGATTCTCCTGAAGTTCTCTACCATTGTTCTCGTTTTTTACTTTCTTCACAATCTTTGCATCATCTGCAAACATATTAATGAATGAATTTACAGACTCTGGTAGGTCATTTGCATATACAAGGAACAAAAGTGGCCCTAAAACTGAACCCTGTGGAACTCCACTACTAACTCTTCTCCATTCAGACACTGAGTGTCTTACTCTAACCCTCTGTTCCCTTCCTTCTAAGTAAGTTTTTATCCATTCCAAAACATTTCCACCTATTCTAGCCATTGAGTGCAGCTTCCTAATAAGTCTCCCATGTGGAACAGTGTCAAACGCTTTCTGGAAGTCTAGGAATATGCAATCTGCCCAGCCCTCTCTTTCCTGTAAGATTTGGCTTACCTCATCATAAAATTCTAATAAGTTTGTTACTGTTGATCTACCTTCTCTGAAGCCATGTTGCCTCACTGACAAAAAGTTGAAGGATTCCAAGTGAAGAGAGATATGTTTCCTTAGTAGTTTCTCCATAACTTTGCAAACTATGCTGGTCAAGGAAACTGGTCTATAGTTCAGAGCCGTATCCCTCCTTCCCTTTTTGAAGATAGGTATCACATTTGCTTGTTTCCAGCATCTTGGAATCTCCCCCGACTCCAGTGACTCCTTAAATATGATACTTAGTGCCACTGATATTGTGTTTGCGCATTTTTTAAGCACATGAGGGGATATGTCATCAGGACCTGTAGCTTTATGAACATCTAAATCCATCAGCGCTTTGCATACCTCTGTGGCTGTAAGGTTGATGTTCTCTAATACCGGCCCTTGAGCTTCTATCACTGCAATCTGAGGGGGTGGGGTATTTTCTACTGTAAATACTGACTGAAACTCCTTGTTCAATTCTTTGCAGATCTCTTCATCCGTCTCAGTGATGCTTCCATCCGCTCTCTTTAGCCTTAAAACCTGTTCTTTTATCTTCAGTTTTCCTCTGATAAAGCTGTGGAAAAGCTTGGGATTTTCTTTAGCCTTCCTGGTGATGTCCCTCTCATAATCTCTCTCTGCCTCACTCCTTTTACTTAGGTAGTCATTTCTTGCTCTTTTGTAGGTTTGCCACGCATTTATGTTTTTTCTCCTCCTATACCTTTTCCAGCATTTGTCTCTCCACTCCTTAGCTCTTTTACACCCATTATCGAACCATTTCTCTCTGGCATGAATTACACCTACTTTGGTGACAGGTATGCAGCAATCTACTATCTTCCCATATTTCTCACAAAAGATGTCATACATTTCTTGTACGGAAAGAGGTTTGTTGGAGGTGGCATGAGGAGGGGCAGCGAGTGGTGGAATGAAGGGAAGAAAATGAAGATGGAAGAGAAAAAGAAGACTTTTTAGGAATGGCTGCATTGTAAAAGTAGGGAGAAGTATGAAAGATATAGGGAGAAAAATGTGGAAACCAAGCAGAAGGTAGAGCAAGAGAAGAGGTTAGCAAATATTAGGTGGGGACAGGATCTTAGTAGGTCATATGAGGAGAATAAAAAGAAGTTTTGGAAAAAAGTGAAGAGAGTAAGGAAGGGTGGATCGAGGATGGAAGAGACAGTGAAAGATGTGAATGGACAGATGTTAAGAGGGACCGATGCAAGGAAAAGATGGGCAGAATATTTTGAGTGCTTGCTGAATGTTGAGGAAGATAGAGAGACAGCTATAGTGGCAGAGGGGGATGTTCAAGAGCCAGTAATGGGAGATGAAAAGGAGAGAGAGATTATAAGAGAGGAGGTGAAAAGGGCATTGTATGAAGCAAAAGCAGGTAAAGCACCTGGAATGGATGTTGTGAGAGCAGAGATGTTGAAAGAAGGGGGTGTGACTGCATTGGAATGGTTAGTGAGAGTGTTTAATATATGATTATGTTGTCAATGGTGCCATTGGAATGGGTGATTGCTTGTATAGTGCCCCTATACAATGGTAAGGGAGATGTGTATGAATGCAGTAATTTCAGGGGTATAAGTTTGTTGAGTGTGGTAGAAAAAGTGTATGGTAGGATACTGGTTAATAGGATTAGAGATAAGACAGAAAATGTGATCGCGGAAGTGCAGAGTGGCTTTAGGAGAGGTAGAGGTTGGATAGATCAGATCTTTATAGTTAGGCAGTTATATGAGAAATATTTAGCAAGGGGTAAGAATGTATATTTTGCATTTTTGGATCTGGAGAGCACGTATGATAAAGTTGATAGAGAGGCAATGTGGAATGTTTTAAGCTTATATGGAATTAATGGCAAATTGTTGCATGCAGTGAAGACTTTGTATGAGGGTAGTAGAGCTTGTGTTAGGGTAGGGAATGAAGTGAGTGAGTGGTTTCCAGTGAGTGTGAGACTGAGACAGGGATGTGTGATGTCACCATGGCTGTTCAAATTGTATATTGATGGAGTTGTAAGAGAGGTGAATGAGCGAGTGCGTGGTCGAGGTTTGAGAATGGTAGATGGGGATGATAACGAGTGGGAGCTGAATCAGTTGCTGTTTGCAGATGATAGTGTGGTGGTGGCAGGTTCAGAGGAGAAGCTGTGTCAGTTAGTGTCAGAATTTGGAATGGTGTGAGAGAGAAGGAAGTTGCGAGTGAATGTGGGAAAGAGTTAGGTTATGAGGTGTACAAGAAATGAGGATGGTGCTGGATTGAATGTTATGTTGAATGGAGAGACACTTTAGGAAGTTGATCAGTTTAAGTATTTAGGCTCGATTATAGCAGCAAATGGTAGAGTGGAAGCAGATGTGTGTCACAGAGTGAATGAAGGATGTAAAGTGTTGGGTGTGTTAAAAGGAGTGATGAAGAATAGAGGGTTGGAAATGAATGTTAAGAAAGTTTTGTATGAGAAAGTGGTTGTGCCGATTGTGATGTATGAATCAGAGTTATGGGGTATGAAATTAAGTGAGAGACGGAAACTAAATGTAATTACCTAATTATCATTACCTAATTGTGTTTACGGGAAAGAGCCCAAAGCTCGTATCTTCCCGTTGAGATGAAATGCCTGAGGAGTATGATTGGTGTATCTCGGTTGGATAAGGTTAGGAATGAAGTGTTGAGAGCAAGAACGGGTGTGAGGAGAGAAATTGCAACCAGAGTGGATATGAATGTTCTGAGATGGTTTGGCCATGTTGAAAGGATGGATGATGAAAGACTGCTGAAAAAGGTAATGCATTCGAGAGTTGATGGTAGAAATACTAGAGGGAGGCCTAGGTTTGGATTGATGGATGGAGTAAGGAGAGCCCTGAATGATAGGAGGATGGATATCATGGAAGCAAGGGAGCTTGCTAGGAATAGGAATGAGTGGTGAGCAATTGTGACGCAGCTCTGATGGGCATCTGCTTTTACCACGGGGCTGCATCTTACAGAGGTAGCCCTGTGGTAGGGGTAGTAGGAGGAGTTGGCAGTTGTGAAGCGACACAGGTTGTGGAAGAGCCGGGAGGATGGGCTGTGGCACTCCACCAGTGCCATCTGAACGGTCGCTAGCTCCCTCGTCATTGCCCATAGAGCAATGTAATCCCCTTATTGTTTTCTTTCTTTGATGTCGGCTACCCCCCAATTAAAAGGGGAAGCAGCCAAGGTAGATAGATAGATTATTATTATCATTATTTCTACTCTCCTTAACGTATACTTTTCTTCTTCTTCTTCTTCTTCTTCTTCTTCTTCTTCTTCTTCTTCTCTTCTTCTTCTTCTTCTTCTTCTTCTTCTTCTTCTTCTTCTCATTTTATTATTATTATTATTATTATTATTATTATTATTATTATTATTATTATTATTATTATTATTATTATTATTATTAATTATTATTATTATTATTTTTATTATTATTATTATTATTATTAAAGTATTTTTCCATTAGGTCTACATAATTCTAAATCTAGTGGGGGAAAATGTTAATATTTTAGAAAATTAAAAGGCTTGGCCTTCACAGCTTTTGTTGGTAAACTGCTATGATGATTCCTTCATTATCACTTGTGTTATGGTAAATATCTTATTGCTAAATTTGAAAGGGTATGACATTGGGACTGTATTGTTATTGGATTGTTGTGTGCTAGTCTTAGTTTAAACCCCCCCCCTCTCTCTTTCTCTCTCTCTCTCTCTCTCTCTCTCTCTCTCTCTCTCTCTCTCTCTCATATATATATATATATATATATATATATATATATATATATATATATATATATATATATATATATATATATATATATATATATATATATATACATATATATATACACATATATATATATATATATATATATATATATATATATATATATATATATATATATATATATATATATATATATATATATATATATATATATATATATATATATATATATATATATATATATATATATATATATATATATATACGTGTGTGTGTAATTGTCTAATTGTGATTACCTAATTGTGCTTACGGGAAAGAGCCCAAAGATGGTATCTTCCCGTCTCCTGATCGGTTCCATTTTCTACTTGGTGATACTTGTCATGCCTGTCCTTAAAATTATGGATTGAGATTTTTTTTTTTTTTTTATGATTGTGACACCAGGACGGGCCAAAAAAAAAAATTATACAATAAAACAACCCTCATCGGGCCAGGGCCCGAAAAGTACATAAAGAGAAACAGAGATGGAGAGTGTAATGACTTGTCAGATGTGAAGGGATAATAAAGGACGTGTGATGAATATCCAAGAATATTCAGTGTAGCTGTAGGCATAGAAAAAGAACCATAACTGAAGGAAGACTTAACATCGAACTGTCCTGGACAGACCTATTTAAGTTCAAAAAACCTTCAGATGTAGTATCGCTACGGGCGGCTGGTGCCATGAGTCAACCTACTACATGACTATAGACACATAATATATCGACATATATATGCTTTACAATATATTATACCAAAATATGGTACCCTGTATGGCTTGCTACAGGAGTTTGGTGTATTTCTCAGTGTGGTACCTAAATTACCTTATATTTCAGGAAGTGACCAAGGAAAGCAGACGTCCCTTGTGCTTGTCTAATACTGCAGTGACTACAATGTATTAATCCTGGATCCCGGGATCTCAGGAGACATAACCAATTGGAGGAAAGTGCAGTACAGGCGTCTGTATTTTTATTTTTATTTTTAAATGGAAAATTGTTCCGTAGATTGCAAGAAAATATTTTTTCCTGGCTTAGCAAATTACAATTATCAACTACTCTTACACTGAAAAAGTACTTAATTACATCCTGCAAAGGAGTTTTCTTACGAAGCTTCAAACTATGACCTCTAGTTCTAGAGCCAGCCATATCAATATATCAATCCCTATCCACTCTATCATAAACATAAAGGAATTTAGAGACTGTCACCAGATCCTCCCTCAATCTTCTAGCTTCGAGTGATGGTAAGTCTAATTCCCTCAGCCTCTCATCATAATTGAGATTGCGTATTTATGGCACCAGTTTCTTGGCATGTCTCTGAACTTTTTCAAGCTTAGCTATGTACTTTTGCAAGTGCGTATTCCAAAAGGAGGACGCATATTCAAGTCTTGGCCTCACATATGTTACATAAATATTTCTGAACATTTCCTTGTCCATGTGCCTGAAGGCTACCCTTACATTTGATAAGAAGGCGCATGCTGCCCTTATTATGCCATTTATATGTATTTCTGGAGACAAATCTGCCAGTATGATTACTCCCAGATCTCTCTCATTTTTTGTCTCTTGAAGTTGTACTCCAGCCACCCAGTAGTCAAGCTTGGGCCTTCTTGCACTTGTACCCATTCTCATTACCTTACATACTGAAGTATTGAATTTCATTAGCCACTTTTCTGACCACTCATGCAGACTATTTAGATCTTCCTGAAATTCATTACCATCGTTTCCTACTTTCTTCACAATCTTTGCATCATCTGCAAACATATTCATGAATGAATTTACAGACTCTGGTAGGTCATTTACATATACAAGGAACAAAAGTGGCCCTAAACCTGAACCCTGTGGAACTCCACTACTAACTCTTCTCCATTCAGACACTGAGTGTCTTACTCTAACCCTCTGTTCCCTTTCTTCTAAGTTTTCATCCATTCCAAGACATTTCCACCTATTCTAGCCATTGCTTGCAGCTTCCTAATAAGTCTCCCATGTGGAACAGTGTCAAACGCTTTCTGGAAGTCTAGGAATATGCTTACCTCATCATAAAATTCTAATAATTTTGTTACTGTTAATCTACCTTCTCTGAATCCATGTTGCCTCACTGGCAAAAAGTTGAAGGACTCCAAGTGAAGAGAATGTTTCCTTAGTAGTTTCTCCATAACTTTGCAAACTATGCTGATCTAGGAAACTGGTCTATAATTTAGAGCTGTAACCCTCATTCCCCTTTTGAAGATAGGTATCACGTTTGCTTGTTTCCAGCATCTTGGAATCTCTCCTGACTCCAGTGACATTTTAAATATGATACTTAGTGCCACTTATATTGAGTTTGTGCATTCTTTAAGTACATGAGGGGATATTTCATCAGGACCTGTAGCTTTATGGACATCTACCTCCATCAGCGCTTTGCATACCTTTGTGGCTGGAAGGATGATGTTCTCTAATAACGGTCCATGAGATTCTATCTCTGCAATCTGAGGGGGCGGGATATTTTCTACTGTAAATACTGACTGAAACTCCTTGTTCAATTCTTTGCAGATCTCTTCATCCGTGTCAGTGATGCTTCCATCCGCTCTCTTTAGCCTTAAAACCTGTTCTTTTACTTCAGTTTTCCTCCGATAACTCTGTGGAAAAGCTTGGGATTTTCTTTAGCCTTCCTGGTGATGTCCCTCACATAGTCTCTGTCTGCCTCTCTTCTTTTACTTAGGTAATCATTTCTTGCTCTTTTGTAGGTTTGCCAGGCATTTATATTTTTCCTCCTCCTATACCTTTTCAAGCATTTGTCTCTCCACTTCTTACCTCTTTTACACTCATTATAGAACCATTTCTCTCTGGCATGAATTACACCTACTTTGGTGACAGGTATGCAGCAATCTACTATCTTTCCATATTTCTCACAAAATATGTCATACATTTCTTGTACAGATTTGTTGTAAAATAAGGTTCTCCAGTCAATAACTGCAAAAAGCTCATTCATTTTGATGTAATCTCCTTTTGGAGAGTATCTCCTCATGTTCTCAGTTCCTCTATTCTCAGGCAGAATATCTTCAATGATATACTCCATCAACAACACACAGTGGTCACTCTTTCCAATTGGTGGTTCATACTCAATTTTTTGAATATCCTATACTTTATCAGTGAATACTAGATCAAGTAGCGATGGCTCATCCCCAGCCCTAGCCCTCGTTGGTTCCATTACATGTTGGTGTAGGAAATTCTTTTGTACGCAATCTAGGAATCTTGCCCCGAATGAGTCCTCACCACTGTGTGGGTCAAGTTTTATTCAATTTATCTCTTTATGATTAAAATCCCCTATAATCAAAATCCTACATTTTCTCTCCCGTGCTTTAGTAACAACTGAGTTTATGACTTCAATAGTACCTATATGACTTTCCTCATAAACTTCAAGCCTATTTTGGTTCCTTGGTGGGTTGTATACAACAGTTATTATAATGCTCTCTGACCTAGTATTTATGCGAGCAACAGGAAATTCCTTGAACTCACTTTCTATAGCCAAGTTTATTTCTTTGACTTGAATCCTTTCACTTATGATCAGTGCTATCCCTCCACTAGTCCTCTCAGATCTTTCAACCCTTAGTATTCTGAAGCCCTTAGGAAAACCTGTGACACTGTTTATGTCCTCACTCAACTTAGTCTCTGTAATTGCTACTATATCTGCCTTACTCTGGTGAATCCTATCTTTTAATTCTACTGCCTTACCAGCTAATCCATCAGCATTTGTGTATAACAGTCTTAATGAGGACCCATCCCCTGATAATCTGTCATTATCCTCTTTATCTCCCTTTTGTCTGGAAGACTTCTGAAATGAAAATTTTTCTTCTCTTCTTCATTTCTTTCCTCATTTAACCTTCTTGCCTCTTGCAACAAGTTTTTTTTAATCTTTTTCATCTCTTCTTGTGCTCTGTATAGTCTAATGAACACTTCTCTGAAGTCTTGAAGGTCTTTTGGCTTTTTTTCTCATCAGTATTTCTCTACATGTTTCCCCTCTCTCAAAGGTTACTTTTGTTGGTCTCTGCTTTCCTTCCCTCGAATATTTGCCTAGTTGGTGAATGTTTACAATATCCTCAGGACCACAAACTACTCCAAGCTTTCTTATCAGGTCTACAACCCTAGCTTTATTTTCTTCAAGTCTTCCCTGCTATGTTGGCTCCTGGGATTTGCTTATGCCTTAGATTACCACTGTCTTCTCTTTATCAAGTGCCCTGTTTAATCAGTGGATTTGCCCTTTCCATCACAACGTCTTTCATTTTTTCGATTACTGTCTCTTTATAGTCAACTGTTTGTATGTTTTCCAGTGCCTTTACAGCCTCTTTTACTGCCATATTCACCTTTAGTGCACCAGCAAAGAAAGTTTTCATGGCATCTTGTTCCTTATTCAGCTCCTGAAACTCTTTTCTAAACTGTTCAATGTTTTCCTTAATCTGGACATTCAAAGCTGCAATCTCGTCTCTCTCAGAAGAGAGCAGTGAACTAACATCCAGTTCATTTAGGTTGTCATTCAGCTGTTTGTGTTTATCTTCTTGTTTAGAAATTCTGGTTTCTAGTTCACTCTTTTCCCCTTCCAGCTTCTTTATTCATTTTCTAGTTCTTTTCTTTCCTGCTCTTGTGCTTTATTTGCTTCCTCCAAAAATTTTATTTCTTCTCTGAGCGCTTCATTTTCTTTCATTTCTCTATCCATATTCCGAATTTTATCATCAAGGCTTATAACCATTGCCTCTAAATCCTTGATTTTCTGTTTGAATCTCCTAATAGCTACCTCTCCTCCTGCTGCTACATCCCATGGAGATCCTCTATCATCCCTCCCCTATCCATGGGTGGGGGGGTTGGGACGGAGATGTCCTCATTTTCATGTTTTTCCTGTCACAGAATATGGAAAGAAGAAGAGAAAGAAAAAAGAGAGAAAAACTTTTATTTAAGCTTCACACAAATTTTTTATATCTTTATATAAGTGCTATTTAGTTACTCAATTTATCTCTTTTCTGGTAGAACACATCCTCACTTAAAAATTTGACTTTGGTGGGAAAAAAAAATGCAAACAAAAACAAAAGACAACTTGAAGGAAAATTGGAATTTGTATTTGAGGAGACACCCACCTGTTTTTGCTATATATTCTTCTTAACTGAAAAACTCACTTGCTAACCAAGGTATGTTCACAGGTTCAGACTTTACATTTAACTCAATATATATACAATATAAAAAATAATAAAAGAGAACGCTAAAAAAAAAGAGAGAAATGAAGAAAAATAAGACATCTGTGCTGCTTGGCAACTTAACTTAGCACTGTTGACAGGTGTATTTTTGGTATTTATTTAATTATTCAATTATATTGTGTATCAAACTAATTATCAAATTAATATAAATGGGAAGGATTCTGATTTTAATAATATATGGAACCACAGGATCAGGTAAACGGCTGTAAGAGCTCTCCCCAATTTACACAAAAAATTAGGTAATGTGATGTGATGACTTCACCTCTGGCAACTATTCTAAACTTCCTTCAAGGAAGAACAGGACAGCTTCTTCTCTTTCCCCTCTTGAAAATGTTCTTAATTTTTTCCTTTAATATTTTGGACAGTCTCGTTATACAACAAATATAATTTTTTTACTCACAATTACTCTGCAGGATTTCTTATTTAGGGAAATTTTGTTTATATTTTGTACTTAAGTCTTGGTCACTCAAAAACACAAGGAAAAATTTAAGTGATACTGAATGTGTGTGTTCTGATGCCTGCCAATGTGTGTGTGTGTATTTACCTAATTGTACTTACCTAATTGTGTTTACGGGAAAGAGCCCAAAGCTAGTATCTTCCCGTCTCCTGATCGGTTCCATTTTATACTTATTGATACTTATCATACCTGTCCTTGAAATTATGGATTGAGATAGCATTAACACCTCCTCGCTTAGCCAATTCCAATTATCAACTACTCTTGCACTGAAAAAGTATTTCCTTACATCCTGCAAAGAAGTTTTCTTATGGAGCTTCAAACTATGACCTCTAGTTCTAGAGCCAGCAATATCAAAATATCGATCCCTATCCACTCTATCATAACCATGAAGGAATTTAAAGACTGTCACCATATCCCCCCTTAATCTTCTAGCTTCGAGTGATGGAAAGTCTAATTCCCTCAGACTCTCATCATAACTGAGATTACGTATTTCTGGCACCAGTTTCGTGGCATGTCTCTGAACTTTTTCAAGCTTAGCTATGTGCTTTTTCAAGAGTGGATTCCAAAAGGGGCCTGCATATTCGAGTTATGGCCTCACATAGGTTACATAAATATTTCTGAACATTTCCTTGTCCATGTGCCTGAAGGCTACCCTTACATTTGATAAGAATGCATATGGTGCCCTTACTATGCCATTTATGTGTGTGTGTGTGTGTGTGTGTGTGTGTGTGTGTGTGTGTGTGTGTGTGTGTGTGTGTGTAAGTACCTAATTGTGCTTATGGGAAAGAGTCCTAAGCTTGTAACTTCCCGTCTCCTGTTCTGTTCCATTTTGTACTTAGTGATACTTATCATACTTGTCCTTAAAACTATGGATTGAGTTAGCAATAGCTACCTGCTCGCCTAGCAAATTCCGCTTATCAACTCCTCTTACACTGAAAAAGTACTTCCTTACATCCTGCAAAGAGGTTTTCTTACGAAGCTTCAAATTATGACCTCTAGTTCTAGTGCCGGCCATATCAAAATATCGATGACTCTCCACGATGTCATAACCATGAAGGAATTTAAAGACTGTCACCACATCCCCCCTCAATCTTCTGCCTTTGAGTGTTGGTAAGTCTAATTCCCTCAGCCTCTCATAATAACTGAGATTGCGTATTTCTGGCTCCAGTTTCGTGGCATGTCATTAAACTTTTTCAAGCTTAGCTACGTGCTTTTTCAAGTGTGGATTCCAAAAGGGGGCTGCATATTCAAGTTTTGACCTCACATAGGTTACATAAATATTTCTGAACATTTCCTTGTCCATGTGCTTGAAGGCTACCCTTACATTTGCTAAGAAAGCATATGCTGCCCTTACTATGCCATTTATTTGCATTTCTGGAGACAAATCTGCCATGTGTACTCCTAGATCTCTCTCATTCTCTGTCTCTTGAAGTTGTACTCCAGCCACCAAGTAGTCAAGCTTAGGCTGTCTTGCACTTGTACCCATTCTCATTACTTTACATTTTGAAGTATTGAATTTCATTAGCCACTTTTCTTACCACTCATGCTGACTATTTAGATCTTCCTGAAGTTCTCTACCATTGACCTCGTTTCTGACTTTCTTCACAATCTTTGCATCATCTGAAAACATAGTCATGAATGAATTTACAGACACTGGTAAGTCATTTACATATGTAAGGGACAAAACTGGCCCTAAAACTGGACCCTGTGGAACTCCACTACTAACTCTTCTCCATTCAGACACTGAGAGTCTTACTCTAATCTTCTGTTCCCTTCTTTCTAAGTAAGTTTTTTATCCATTCCAAGACATTTCCACCTATTCTAGCCATTGACTGCAGCTTCTTAATAAGTCTCCCATGTGGGACGGTGTCAAATGCTTTCTGGAAGTCTAGGAATATGCATTCTTCCCAGCCCTCTCTTTCCTGTAAGATTCGGCTTACCTCATCATAAAATTCTAATAAGTTTGTTACTGTTGATCTACCTTCTCTGAAGCCATGTTGTCTCACTGACAAAAAGTTGAAGGATTTCGAGGGAAGAGAGATATGTTTCCTTAGTAGTTTCTCCATAACTTTGCAAACTATGCTGATCTAGGAAACTGGTCTATACTTTAGAGCCATATCCCTCCTTCCCTTTTTGAAGATAGGTATCACATTTGCTTGTTTCCAGCATCTTGGAATCTCCCCTGACTCCAGTGACTTTTTAAATATGACACTTAGTACCAATGATATTGAGTGTGCACATTTTTTGAGTACATGAGGGGATATATCATCAGGACCTGTAGCTTTATGGACATCTAACTCCATCATCGCTTTGCATACCTCTGTGGCTGAAAGGAGGATGCTCTCTAATACCAGCCCTTGAGCTTATATCTCTACAATATGAGGGGATGGAGTATTTTCTACTGTAAATACTGACTGAAACTCCTTGTTCAATTATTTGCAGATCTCTTCATCCATGTCAGTGATGCTTCCATTCGCTCTCTTAAGCCTTGAAACCTGTTCTTTTACCTTCAGTCCTTTGATAGAGCTGTGGAAAAGCTTGGGATTTTATTTAGCCTTCCTGGTGATGTCCCTCTCATAGTCTCTCTCTGCCTCTCTTCTTTTACTTAGGTAATCATTTCTTGCTCTTTTGTAGGTTTGCCAGGCATTTATGTTTTTTCTCCTGCTATGCCTTTTCCAGCATTTTTCTCTCCACTCCTTAGCTCTTTTACACTCATTATCGAACCATTTCTCTCTGGCATGAATTACACCTACTTTGGTGACAGGTATGCAGCAATCTACTATCTTCCCATATTTCTCACAAATGATTTCATACATTTCTTGTACAGCTTGTAAAGTAAGGTACTCCGGTCAATACCTGCTGAAAGCTCATTCATTTTTATGTAATCTCGTTTTGGATAGTTCCTCCTCATGTCCTCAGTGCCTCTACTCTCAGACAGAACATCTTCGATGATAAACTCCACTAACAACACACAGTGGTCACTCTTTCCAATTGGTGGTTTGTACTCAATTTTTTCGATATCCAACACGTTATCTGTGAATACTAGATCAAGTAGTGATGGCTCATCTCCATCCCTGGCCCTCGTTCGTTCCATTACATGTTGGTGTAGGAAATTCCCTTGTATGTAATCTAGGAATCTAGTCCCGAATGAGTCCTCACCACTGTGTGGGTCAAGATATATCCAATCTATCTCTCTAAGATTAAAATCTCCCATAATCAAAATCCTACATTTTCTCTCCCTGCCAAATTAACAACTGAGTTTATGACTTCGTTAATACCTATATGACTTTCCTCATAAACTTCTAGTCTATGTTGGTTCCTTGGTGTGTTTTTGGAACATGCTCAACTATTTCAAATTTAATGGTATTAGATTACAATAATTTACCACTACTAATACTAGTGCTACTACTACTACTGCTACTACGAATGCTACTACTACGACTATTTCTGCCACTGCTGCTGCCTTTGCTTCATTGTTATTGTTGTTTTTGTTATTATTATTATTATTATTATTATTGTTATTATTATTATTATTATTATTATTATTATTATTATTATTATTATTATTATTATTATTATTATTATTATTATTATTATTATTATTATTATTATTATTAGTTATAGAAGTAGTAGTATTGTTTTTTTATTATATCTGCTGTTACTACTGCTACTACTACTACTACTATTACTACTACCACAATTGCTACTTTTACAGGTAATTACTTTCGTCTTAATTTTAGTTACCATTCAAAAACTAATTGGCATTGTTAGTCTATTCTTTCTTGTAAAGGTTCTATTATGTATGATGTTAAGTTACATCAGTTGTAATTATTGTTACGTGTCATTTCGTTTAATTATAAGCGTTTCTACCGTTGTTAGTAATGCTATTAGTTGTGTTGCTACTGATATCTACCTCTCCTTTAGGAAGCCATATATGTCTCTCTCTCTCTCTCTCTCTCTCTCTCTCTCTCTCTCTCTCTCTCTCTCTCTCTCTCTCTCTCTCTCTCTCTCTCTCTCTCTCTCTCTCTCTCCTCTCTCTCTCGCTTTGGCTTATATATTCATGACCATGACACCTGCACTTGCATTTGTAGGTGGTAATTCTACTTGATATATTACTGCAAATATTTTTTTGTGTATTAGTTTATTTAAATAGACATGCATTCATATATACATATGAGTAAACATACTAGCCTATTTGTCTCCAGAAATGCATATAAAAGGCATAGCAAGGCCAGCATATGCTTTCTTAGCAAATGTAAGGGTAGCCTTCAGGCACATGGACAAGGAAGGAAATGTTCAGAAATATTTATGTATCTTATGTGAGGCCAAAGCTTGAATATGCAGCCCCATTTTGGAATCCACATTTGAAAAAGCACGTAGTCAAGCTGGAGCCACGGAACTGTTGCAAGAAATACGTGATATCATTTATGAGGAGAGGCTAAGGGAATTAAACTTACCATCGCTCGAAGCCAGAAGAAGGAGGGGGTATATGATGACGCTTTTTAAATTCCTTCATGGTTATGACAAAGTGTATAGGGATCGATATTTTGATATGGCTGGCACTAGAACTATAGGTCATAGTTTGAAGCTTTGTAAGAAAACTTCAGGATTTAAGGAAGCAGCATTTTAGTTTAAAAGTAGTTGATAATTGGAATTCACTGAGCAATGAGGTAGATAATGATAATTCAATCCATAGTTTTAAGGACATGTATAATACGTATCACTCAGTACAAAAAGGAACCAACCAAGATACGGGTATTTACGAGCCTTGGGGCTCTTTCCCGTAGGTACAACTAGGTAGTAAACATACTGGCAGATTTGTCTCCAGAAATACATATAAATGGCATAGTAAGGGCAGCATATGCATTCTTATCAGATGTAAGGGTAGCCTTCAGGTACATGGACAAGGAAATGTTCAGAAATATTTATGTAACCTATGTGAGGCCAAAACTCGAAAATGCAGCCCCCTTTTGGAATCCGCACTTGAAAAAGCACATAGCTCAGCTTGAAAAAGTTCAAAGACATGCCACGAAACTGGGCCAGAAATACGCAATCTCAGTTATGATGAGAGTCTGAGGGAATTAGACTTACCATCACTCGAAGCTAGAAGAGTTAGGGGGGATATGGTGATAGTCTTTAAATTCCTTCATGGTTATGATAGAGTGGATAGGGATCGATAGTTTGATATGGCTGGCTCTAGAACTAGAGGTCATTGTTTGAAGCTTCGTAAGAAAACTTCTGTGCAGGATGTAAGGAAATACTTTTTCAGTGTAAGAGTAGTTGATAATTGGAATTTGCTAAGCGAGGAGGTAGTTAATGCTATCTTAATCCATAGTTTTAAGGACAGGTATGATAAGCATCACTAAGTCTAAAATGTAACCAATGAGGAGACGGGAAGATACGAGCTTTGGGCTCTTTCCCGTAAACACAATTAGGTAATCACAATTAGGTAATCACACACACACAAACACACACAGTTCTTCCAGACAAAGGGGAGATTAAGAAGATAATGACAGAAGATCAGGGGATGGGGCCTCATTATGATTGTTATACACAAATGCTGATGGATTACCTGGTAAGGAAGTAGACTTAAATGATAGGATTCACAACAGTAAGGCAGATATAGTAGCAATTACAGAGACTAAGTTGAGTGAGGACATAAACAGTGTCACAGTTTTTCCTAAGGGCTTCAGAATATTAAGGGTTGAAAGATCTGAGAGGACTGGTGGAGGATAGCACTGCTGATAAGTGAAAGGATTCAAGTTGAAGAAATAAATTTGGCTATAGAAAGTGAGTTCAAGGAATTTCTTGTTGCTTGCATAAATACTTGGTCAGAGAGCATTATAATAACTGTTGTATATAACCCACCAAGGAACCAGAATAGGCTAGAAGTTTATGAGGAAAGTCATATAGGTACTATTGAAGTCATAAACTCAGTTGTTAACATGGCATGGAAGAGATAATGTAGGATTTTGATTATGGGAGATTTCAATCATAAAGAGAAAGATTGGATAAATCTTGACCCACACAGTGGTGAGGACTCATTCGGGGCAAGATTCCTAGATTGCGTACAAAGGAATTTCCTACACCAACATGTGATGGAACCAACGATGGCCAGGGTTGTGGATGAGCCATCACTACTTGATCTAGTATTCACCCAATAATGTGTTGGATATTGAAAAAATTGAGTATGAACCATCAGTTGGAAAGAGTGACCACTGTGTGTTGTTGATGGGGTATATCATTGAAGATATTCTTCCTGAGAGTAGAGGCACTGAGGACATGAGGAGGAACTATCCGAAAGGAGATTACATCAAAATGAATGAGCTTTTTGCAGTTATTGACTGGAGAACCTTATTTTACAACAAATCTGTAAAAGACATGTATGACATATTTCGTAAGAAATATGTGAAGATAATATATTGCTGCATACCTGTCACCAAAGTAGGTGTAATTCATGCCAGAGAGAAATGGTTTGATAATGAGTGTAAAAAAGCCAAGGAGTGGAGAGACAATTGCTGGAAAAGAATTGAGCAAGGAGTTTCAGTCAGTATTTACAGTAGAAAATACCCCAACCCCTCTGATTGCAGAGATAGAAGCTCTAGGGCCAGTATTAGAGAACATCAACCTTACAGCCACAGAGGTATGCAAAGCGCTGATGGAGTTAGATGTTCATAAAGCAACAGGTCCTAATGATATATCCCCTCATGTACTTAAAAAATTCGCAAACTCAATATCAGTGGCACTGGGTATCATATTTAAAAAGTCACTGGAGCCAGGGGAGATTCCAAGATGCTGGAAACAAGCAAATGTGATACCTATCTTCAAAAAGGGAAGGAGGGATACGGCTCTGAACTATAGACCAGTTTCCTTGACCAGCGTAGTTTGCAAAGTTATGGAGAAACTACTAAGGAAACATATCTCTCTTCACTTGGAATCCTTCAACTTTTTGTCAGTGAGGCAACATGGATTCAGAGAAGGTAGATCAACAGTAACAAACTTATTAGAATTTTATGATGAGGTAAGCTTAATCTTACAGGAAAGAGAGGGCTGGGCAAATTGCATATTCCTAGACTTCCAGAAAGCGTTTGACACTGTTCCACATGGGAGACTTATTAGGAAGCTGCAAGCAATGGCTAGAATAGGTGGAAATGTCTTGGAATGGATAAAAACTTACTTAGAAGGAAGGGAACAGAGGGTTAGAGTAAGACACTCAGTGTCTGAATGGGGAAGAGTTAGTAGTGGAGTTCCACAGGGTTCAGTTTTAGGGCCACTTTTGTTCCTTGTATATGTAAATGACCCACCAGAGTCTGTAAATTCATTCATGAATATGTTTGCAGATGATGCAAAGATTGTGAAGAAAGTAAAAAACGAGAACAATTGTAGAGAACTTCAGGAGGATCTAAATAGTCTGCATGAGTGGTCAGAAAAGTGGCTTTTGAAATTCAATACTTCAAAATGTAAGGTAATGAGAATGGGTACAAGTGCAAGAAGGCCCAAGTTTGACTACTCGGTGGCTGGAGCACAACTTCAAGAGACAGAAAATGAGAGAGATCTAGGAGTAAACATACTGGCATATTTGTCTCCAGAAATGCATATAAATGGCATAGTAAGGGCAGCATATGCATTCTTATCAAATGTAAGGGTAGCCTTCAGGCACATGGACAAGGAAATGTTCAGAAATATTTATGTAACCTATGTGAGGCCAAAACTCTAATATACAGCCTCCTTTTGGAATCCACACTTGAAAAGGCACATAGCTAAGCTTGAAAAAGTTCAAAGGCATGACAAGAAACTGGTGCCAGAAATATGCAATCTCACTCATGATGAGAGTCTGAGGGAATTAGACTTGCCATCACTCGAAGCTAGAAGATTGAGATGGGATATGGTGACAGTCTTTAAATTCCTTCATGGTTATGATTGAGTGGATAGGGATCGATATTTTGATATGGCTGGCTCTAGAACTAGAGGTCATAGTTTGAAGCTTCGTAAGAAAACTTCTTTGCAGGATGTAAGGAAATACTTTTTCAGTGTAAGAGTTGTTGATAATTGGAATACGCTAAGCGAGGAGGTAGTTAATGCTATCTCAATCCAGAGTTTTAAGGACAGGTATGATAAGTATCACTAAATATAAAATGGAACCGATCAGGAGGCGGGATGATACGAGCTTTGGGCTCTTTCCCGTAAACACAATTAGGTAATCACAATTAGGTAATCACATAGGGATCGATATTTTGATATGTCAAGCTCTAGAACTAGAGGTCATAGTTTGAAGCTTCGTAAGAAAACTTCTTTGCAGGATGTAAGGAAATACTTGTTCAGTGTAAGAGTAGTTGATAACTGGAATTTGCTAAGCGAGGAGGTAGTTAATGCTATCTCAATACATAGTTTTAATGAAAGGTATGATAAGTATCACTAAGTAGAAAATGTAACCGATCAGGAGACGAGAAGATACGAGCTTTGGGCTCTTTCCCGTAAACACAATTAGGTAATCACACACACACACACACACACACACACACACACACACACACTGCACGTTCAGTGACACACGGAACTGCTCCTCTTAAATTTTTAATTGTTTCGAGTGACTAAGTGCTTAGTGGAAAACTTTACCATAATTTCCCTAAATCTGAAATCCTGCAGAGTATTGTGAGTACAAAACTTATATTTGTTGTATGACGAGACTGTCCAAAATATTAAAGGAAAAAAAATTGAGAACATTTTTCGTGAGGGGAGAGAGAAGCTGCCGTCCAGTTCTGCCTTGAAGGAAATTTAGAAGAGTTGCCAGAGGTGAAGCCATCACATCACATTACCTAATTTTTTGTGTAAACTGAGGACAGCTCTTGAGCCGTTTACCTGATCCTGTGGTTCCATATATTGTTAAAATCAGTATCCTTCCCATTTATATTAACTTGTTAGTTAGTTTGATACACGAAATAATTGAATAAGTAAAAAAAAAAAAAATATCCACCTGTCAACAGTACTGAGTTAAGTTGCCAAGTAGTACAGCTGTCTTATTTTCTTCATTTTTTTTTTTTTTGCCTTTCTTTTAGCTTTCTCTTTTACTATTTTGTTTTTATTTTGTATATATATTGAGTTAAATGTAAAGTCTAATCTTGTGATAACATACCTTGGTTAGCAAGTGGGTTTATCAGTTAGGAAGAATATATAGCAGAAACAGGTGGGTGCCACCTCAGACACAGGTTCGAATTTTTCCTTCAGGTTTGACTTTTGTTTTGTTGCATTTTTTTCTTTTTCTTTTTATCCTTAAATTACCATGGTCAAGTTTTTAAGTTAAGATGTGTGTTACCAGAAAAGAGATAAACTGAGTCACTAAATAGCACTTATATGGAGGTATAAAAATTCGGTGTGAAGCTTAATTAAAAGTTTTTCTCATTTTGTTTCCTCTTTCTCGTCTTCTTTCTATATTCTGTGAGAGGGAGAACATAAAAATGACGCCATCTCTGTCCCAAACCTCTCCCATCCATGGGTCGGTAGGAGGGGTAGCCATCAGGAGACTCAAACAGAAAATCAAGAATATAGAGGAAATGGTTATAAGCCTTGATGATAAAATTCAGAATATGGATGGAGAAATGAAAGAGAATGAAACACTCAGAGAGCAAATAAGATCCTTGGAGGAAGCAAATAAAGCACAAGGGCAAGAGAGAAAGGAACTAGAAAAAAAAATAAAAAAGCTGGAAGGGGAAAAGAGTCAACTAGAATCTAGACTTTCTAAACAAGAAGATAAAAACAAACAGCTAAATGACAACCTAAAGGAATTAGATGTTAGTTCACTGCTCTCTTCTGAGAGAGACAAGATTGCTGCTTGGAATGTCCAGATTAAGGAAAACATTGAACAGTTTAGAAAAGAGTTCCAGGAGCTGAATATGGAAAATGATGCCATGAAAACTTCCTTTGCTGATGCACTAAAGGGGAATGTGGCAGTAAAAGAGGCTGTAAAGGTGGTGGCACTGGAAAACATACAAACAGTTGACTATAAAGAGACAGTAATCGAAAAAATGAAAGACGTTGTGATGGAAAGGGCAAACCCACTCATCAGACAGGCACTTGATAAGGAGAAGACAGTGGTAATCTCAAGCATAAGCGAGTCCCAGGAGCCAACATGGCAGGGGAGACTTGAAGAAAATAAAGCTAGGGTTGTAGACCTGATAAGAAAGCTTGGAGTAGTATGTGGTCCTGAGGATATTGTAAACATACACCAACTAGGTAAATATTCGAGGGAAGGAAAGCCGAGACCAACAAAAGTAACCTTTGAGAGAGGGGAAACATGTAGGGAAATATTGTTGAGAAAAAAAAGTCTAAAAGACCTTCAAGAATTAAAAGAAGTGTTCATTAGACAATACAGAACACAGGAAGAGATGGGAAAGATCAAAAACTTGTTGCAAGAGGCAAGAAGGTTAAATGATGAAAGAAATGAAGAAGAGAAGAAAAATTTTCATTACAGAGTTCTTCCAGACAAAGGGGAGATAAAGAAGATAATGACAGAAGATCAGGGGATGGGGCCTCATTAAGATTGTTATACACAAATGCTGATGGATTAGCTGGTAAGGCAGTAGAATTAAAAGATAGGATTCACAACAGTAAGGCAGATATAGTAGCAATTACAGAGACTAAGTTGAGTGAGGACAAACAGTGTCACAGTTTTTCCTAAGGGTTTCAGAATACTAAGGGTTGAAAGATCTGAGAGGACTGGTGGAGGGATAGCACTGCTCATAAGTGAAAGGATTCAAGTCGAAGAAATAAACTTGGCTATAGAAAGTGAGTTCAAGGAATTTCTTGTTGCTCGCATAAATACTGGGTCAGAGAGCATTATAATAACTGTTGTATACAACCCACCAAGGAACCAAAATAGGCTTGAAGTTTATGAGGAAAGTCATATAGGTACTATTGAAGTCATAAACTCAGTTGTTAACATGGGACGGGAAAAAAAATGTAGGATTTTGATTATGGGAGACTTTAATCATAAAGAGATAGATTGGATAAATCTTGACCCACACAGTGGTGAGGACTCATTCGAGGCAAGATTCCTAGATTGTGTACAAGGGAATTTCCTACACCAACATGTAATGGAACCAACAAGGGCCAGGGGTGGGGATGAGCCATCACTACTTGATCTAGTGTTCACAGATAATGTGTTGGATATTGAAAAAAATTGAGTATGAACCACCAATTGGAAAGAGTGACCACTGTGTGTTGTTGATGGAGTATATCATTGAAGATATTCTTCCTGAGAGTAGAGGCACTGAGGACATGAGGAGGAACTATCGGAAAGGAGATTACATCAAAATGAATGAGCTTTTTGCTGTTATTGACTGGAGAACCTTATTTTACAACAAATCTGTACAAGAAATGTATGACATCTTTTGTGAGAAATATGGGAAGATAGTAGATTGCTGCATACCTGTCACCAAAGTAGGTGTAATTCATGCCAGAGAGAAATGGTTCGATAATGGGTGTAAAAGAGCTAAGGAGTGGAGAGACAAATTCTGGAAAAGGTATAGGAGGAGAAAAAACATAAATGCCTGGCAAACCTACAAAAGAGCAAGAAATGACTACCTAAGTAAAAGGAGAGAGGCAGAGAGAGACTATGAGAGGGACATCACCAGGAAGGCTAAAGAAAATCCCAAGCTTTTCCACAGCTTTATCAGAGGAAAACTGAAGGTAAAAGAACAGGTTTTAAGGCTAAAGAGAGCGGATGGAAGCATCATTGAGACGGATGAAGAGATCTGCAAAGAATTGAACAAGGAGTTTCAGTCAGTATTTACAGTAGAAAATACCCCACCCCCTCAGATTGCAGTGATAGAAGCTCAAGGGCCGGTATTAGAGAACATCAACCTTACAGCCACAGAGGTATGCAAAGCGCTGATGGATTTAGATGTTCATAAAGCTACAGGTCCTGATGACATATCCCCTCATGTGCTTAAAAAATGCGCAAACACAATATCAGTGGCACTAAGTATCATATTTAAGGAGTCACTGGAGTCGGGGGAGATTCCAAGATGCTGGAAACAAGCAAATGTGATACCTATCTTCAAAAAGGGAAGGAGGGATATGGCTCTGAACTATAGACCAGTTTCCTTGACCAGCATAGTTTGCAAAGTTATGGAGAAACTACTAAGGAAACATATCTCTCTTCACTTGGAATCCTTCGACTTTTTGTCAGTGAGGCAACATGGCTTCAGAGAAGGTAGATCAACAGTAACAAACTTATTAGAATTTTATGATGAGGTAAGCCAAATCTTACAGGAAAGAGAGGGCTGGGCAGATTGCATATTCCTAGACTTCCAGAAAGCATTTGACACTGTTCCACATGGGAGACTTATTAGGAAGCTGCAATCAATGGCTAGAATAGGTGGAAATGTTTTGGAATGGATAAAAACTTACTTAGAAGGAAGGGAACAGAGGGTTAGAGTAAGACACTCAGTGTCTGAATGGAGAAGAGTTAGTAGTGGAGTTCCACAGGGTTCAGTTTTAGGGCCACTTTTGTTCCTTGTATATGTAAATGACCTACCAGAGTCTGTAAATTCATTCATGAATATGTTTGCAGATGATGCAAAGATTGTGAAGAAAGTAAAAAACGAGAACAATGGTAGAGAACTTCAGGAGGATCTAAATAATCTGCATGAGTGGTCAGAAAAGTGGCTAATGAAATTCAATACTTCAAAATGTAAGGTAATGAGAATGGGTACAAGTGCAAGAAGGCCCAAGCTTGACTACTCGGTGGCTGCAGTACAACTTCAAGAGACAGAAAATGAGAGAGATCTAGGAGTAAACATACTGGCAGATTTGTCTCCAGAAATACATATAAATGGCATAGTAAGGGCAGCATATGCATTCTTATCAAATGTAAGGGTAGCCTTCAGGCACATGGACAAGGAAATGTTCAGAAATATTTATGTAACCTATGTGAGGCCAAAACTCGAATATGCAGCCCCCTTTTGGAATCCGCACTTGAAAAAGCACATAGCTAAGCTTGAAAAAGTTCAAAGACATGCCACGAAACTGGTGCCAGAAATACGCAATCTCAGTTATGATGAGAGGCTGAGGGAATTAGACTTACCATCACTGGAAGCTAGAAGAGTGAGGGGGGATATGGTGACAGTCTTTAAATTCCTTCATGGTTATGATAGAGTGGATAGGGATCGATATTTTGATATGGCAGGCTCTAGAACTAGAGGTCATAGTTTGAAGCTTCGTAAGAAAACTTCTTCGCAGGATGTAAGAAAATACTTTTTCAGTGTAAGAGTAGTTGATAATTGGAATTGGCTAAGCGAGGAGGTAGTTAATGCTATCTCAATCCATAGTTTTAAGGACAGGTATGATAAGTATCACTAAGTATAAAATGGAACCGATCAGGAGACGGGAAGATACGAGCTTTGGGCTCTTTCCCGTAAACACAATTAGGTAATCACAATTAGGTAATCACATACATACATACATACATACATACTTATTATATTTGTCCTTAAAATTACGGATTGAGTTAGAATTAACTACCTTCTCACATTACAAATTACAGTCATCAGCTACTCTTACCCTATAAAAGAACTTCCTTATCTCCTGCAAAGAAGTCTCACTAAGCTTCAAACTATGACCTCTAGCTCAAGTGCCGGCCTTATCAAAACATTGATCCCTATCCACTATGTCATAACCATTAACGAATTTAAAAACCGTCACCATATCCCCCTAATTCTTCTAGCTTTGAGAGAGGGTAAGTCTAATTCCCTCACGCTCTCATCATAACTGAGATAGCTTACTTCTGGCACCAGTTTCGTGGTATGTCTTTGATCTCTTTCCAACCTAACTATGTGCTTTTTTAAGTGTGGATTCCAAAAGGGGGCTGCATATATAAGCATTGGCCTCACATAGGTTACATAAATATTTCTGAACATTTCCTTGTCCATGTGCCTGAAGGCTACCATTAACAAATTTTTAATAGAGCATATGCTGCCCTTACTATGCCATTCATATGCATTTCCGGAGACAAATCGGCCAGCATGTTTACTCCTTAATCTCTCTCATTGTCTGTCTCTTGATGTTCTGCTCCTGCTATTGAGTATTCAAGCTTGGTCCTTCTTGCACTTCTACCCATTCTCAATACCTTTCATTTTGAAGTATTGAATTTCATTACCACTTTTCTGACCTCTCATGCGGACTATTTAGGGGTTCCTGAAGTTCTCTACTGTTATTCTTTTTTCATAATTTCTTCACAATCATTGCATCCTCTACAAATATATTCACAAATGAATTTACAGACTCTGGTACGTCATTTACATGTACAAAAAACATAAGTGACCCTAAAATTGAGCCCTCCGGAACTGCCCTACTAACTCTTCTCCATTCAAACACTAAGTGTCTTACTCTAACCCTCTGTTCCCTTCCTTCTAAGTATGTTTTCATCCATTCCAAGACATTCCACCTATTCTTGCCATTGCTTGCAGCTTCTAAATATGTCTACCGTGTGGGACCATATCATATGCCTTCTGGAAGTCTAGGAATATGCAATACACCCAGCCCTCTCTTTCCTGTAAGATTCGGCTTACCTCATTGTAAAATTCTTATAAGTTTGCTGTCTCACTGACAAAAAGTTGTAGGATTCCATGTGAAGAGAGATGTGTTTTCTTAGTAGCTTCTCCATAGCTTTGCAAACTATGCTTGTCAAGGAAACAGGTCTATAGCTCAGAGCGGTCCCCCTCCTTCCCTTTTTGAAGATAGGTACCACATCTTCGAATCTCCCATGATTCAAGTAACTTAACAAATTTGAAACACTGCCGTTGATATTGATTTAGTGCATTTGTTAGGTACATAAGGGGATATATCATCAGGATTTGTAGCTTTATGGGCAGCTAACTACGTCAGAGCTTTGCATACCTCAGTGGCTGAAAAGATGATGTTCTCTATTACCGGCCCATGAGCTGCTATCTTTGCAATCTGAAGGGGTGGGGTATTTTCTACTGTGAATGCTGACTGAAAATCCTTGCTCAATCTTTTGCAGATCTCTTCATTCATCTCAGTGATGCTTCCATTCGCTCTCTTTAGCTATAAGACTTGTTCTTTGACCTTTAATTTTTCTCTGATAAAGCTGTGGAAAAGTTTGCGATTTACTTTAGCCTTCATGGTGATCTCTCTTTCATAGTCTCTTTCTGCCTCTCTTCTTTTCCTTAAATAATCATTTCTTGCTCTATTGTAAGTCTGCCAGACATTTATGCTTTTCCTCCTCCTATTCTTTTTCCAGCATTTGTCTCTCCACTCCCTAGCTCTTTTACACTAATTATTGAACCATTTCTCTCTGGCATGAATGTCTCCTATTTTGGAAGAAGGTATGCAACAATCTGCTATCTTCTCATATTCCTCACAAATGATGTCGCACATTTCTTGTACAGATTTGATGTTAAAAGAGGTTATCCGGTCAATAACTGCTAAAAGCTATTTAATTTTGATGTAATCTCCTTTCGGATAGTTCCTCCTTGTGTCCTCAGTGCCTCTGCTTACAGGCATAACATCTTTGATGATATACTCCATGAACAACACACTGTGATCAATCTTTCCAATTAGTGGTTCATACTCAATTTTTTTTTCAATATCCAACACATTATCTGTGAATACTAGATTAAGAAACGATGGCTCATTCCCACCCCTGGCCCTCGTTGGTTCCAGAATATGTTGGTGTAGAAAATTCCCTAGTATGCAGTTTAGAAATCTTGCCCTGAATGAGTGCTCCTTACTCTGTGGGTGAAGATTTTTCCAGTCTATCTCTCTATGATTAAGATCTCCCATACTCAAAATCCTGCTTTTTCGCTCCATTGTAATTTTAACAACTGAGGTTTTTACTACAGTAGTACCTATATGACTTTCCTCATAATCTTCTAGCCTAAGTTGGTTCCAGACATTTATGCTTTTCCTCCTCCTATTCTTTTTCCAGCATTTGTCTCTCCACTCCCTAGCTCTTTTACACTAATTATTGAACCATTTCTCTCTGGCATGAATGTCTCCTATTTTGGAGGAAGGTATGCAACAATCTGCTATCTTCTCATATTCCTCACAAATGATGTCGCACATTTCTTGTACAGATTTGTTGTTAAAAGAGGTTATCCGGTCAATAACTGCTAAAAGCTATTTAATTTTGATGTAATCTCCTTTCGGATAGTTCCTCCTTGTGTCCTCAGTGCCTCTGCTTACAGGCATAACATCTTTGATGATATACTCCATGAACAACACACTGTGATCAATCTTTCCAATTAGTGGTTCATACTCAATTTTTTTTTCAATATCCAACACATTATCTGTGAATACTAGATTAAGAAACGATGGCTCATCCCCACCCTGGCCCTCGTTGGTTCCAGAATATGTTGGTGTAGAAAATTCCCTAGTATGCAGTTTAGAAATCTTGCCCTGAATGAGTGCTCCTTACTCTGTGGGTGAAGATTTTTCCAGTCTATCTCTCTATGATTAAGATCTCCCATACTCAAAATCCTGCTTTTTCGCTCCATTGCAATTTTAACAACTGAGGTTTTTACTACAGTAGTACCTATATGACTTTCCTCATAATCTTCTAGCCTAAGTTGGTTCCTTGGTGGGTTATATGCAACAGTTATTATAATGCTCTCTGACCCTGTATTTATGCCAGCAACAAGAATTTACTTTAACTTGCAACCCTTAATATTCTGAAGCCCTTAGGAAAACCCGTGACGCTGTTTACGTCCTCACTTAACTTAGTCTCTGGAACCGCTACTATATATGCCTTGAGATGCGAATCATATGCTTTAATTTTCCTGCTTTACCAACTACCCCATCAGCATTTGCTTACAGCACTTTTAATGAGGCCAGATGCCCTTATCTTCTCTCATTATCTTCTTTATCTCCCCTTTGTCTGGAAGAATTTTGACACATTTTTTTTCTCTTCTACATTTCTTCCTTCATTTAACCTGCAACAAGTTTTTGATCCATTCTGTCTCCTCTTGTGTTCTCCATTGTCTAATGAACACTGTTTTTAATTCTTGAAGGTCTTATTTTTTATTTTTTTCATTATATTTCTTTACAAGTGTTCCCTCTCTAAAAGGTTGCTTTCTTTCGTGTCTCCTTTTCCGCCCTAAAGTATTTACCAAGTTAGTGAATGTTTACAGTATTTTCTGGAGCACATACCACTCCAAGCTTCCTCATCAGGTCCAAAGCCCTAGCTTTATTTTGTTCAAGTCTCCCCTGCCATGTTGACTCCAAGGAATCACTTATGCCTGATATTACTGCTATCTTCTCTTTATCACCAGACTTTTAATCAGTGGATTAGCTCATTCTTTCACATCTTTCATTTTTCATGTATGTATGTATGTATGTATGTATGTATGTAAGTAATTACCTGATTGTGCTTACGGGAAAGACCCTCAAGCTCGTAGCTTCCAGTCTAATGGTTGATTCCATTTTGTACTTAGTGATGCTTATCATACTTATCCGTAAAACTATGGATTGAGTTAGCATTAACTACCTCCTCGCTTAGCGCATTCCAATTACCAACTACTGTTACACTAAAAAAAATACTTCCTTATATCCTGCAAAAAAAGTTTCCTTACGAAGCTTCAAACTATGACCTCTAATTCTAGTGCCACCCATATCAAAATATAGATCCTTATCCACTCTGCCATACCATGAAGGAACTTTAAAACCGTCACAATATCCCCCTCATTCTTCTAGCTTCTTGTGATGGTAAATCTAATTCCCTCAGCCTCTCATGGTAAGTGTGATTGTGTATTTCTGGCACAATTTTCGTGGCATGCCTTTGAACTTTTACCAGCTTAACTACTTGCTTTTTCAAGTGCGGATTAAAAAACAGGGCTGCATTTTCAAGCTTTGGCTTCACATAGTTTATGTAAATATTTCTGAATATTTCCTAGTCCATGTGCCTGAAGGCTACCCTTACATTTGCTAAGAAAGCATATGCTGCCCTCAGTATGCCATTTATATGCATTTCTGGAGACAAATCTGCCAGTATGTTTACTCCTAGATCTCTCTCATTTTCTGTCTCTTGAAGTTGTACTCCTGCCACCGAATAGTCAAGTTTGGGCCTTCTTACTCCTGTGCTCATTCTCATTACCTTACATATTGAAGTATTGAATTTCATTAATCATTTTTCTGGCCACTCATGCAGACTCTTTTGATCTTCCTGAAGTTCTCTACCATTGTTCTATTTTCTTACCTTTTTCACAATCATTGCATTATCTGCAAACATATTAATGAATGAATTTGCAGACTCTGGTAGGTCATTTACATATGCAAGGAACAAAAGTGGCCCTAAAACTGAACCCTGTGGAATTCCACTAATAACTCTTCTTCATTCAGACACTGAGTGTCTTGCTCTAATTCTCTGTTCCCTTCCTTCTAAGTATGTTTTTATCCATTTCAAAACATTTCCATATATTCTTGCCATTGTTTGAGGCTTCTAAATGTCTCCAGTGTGGGACAGTGTCAAACGCTTTCTGTAAGTCTAGGAATATGCAATCTGCCTAGCCTTCTCTTTCCTGCAAGATTTGATTTACCATATCATAAAATTCTAATAAGTTTGTTCCTGTTGATCTACCTTCTCTGAAGCTATGTTGTCTCACTGACAAAAAGTTGAAGGATTTCAAGTGAAGAGAGATATGTTTCCTTAGTGGTTTCTTCATAACTTTGCAAACTATGCTGGTCAAGGAAACAGGTCTATTGTTTAGAGTCATATCACTCCTTTCCTTTTTGAGGATAAATATCATGTTCTCTTATTTCCAGCATCTTGGAATCTCCCCTGACTCCAGCGATTTTTAAATAAGATATTAGAGGACCTGTAGCTTTATGAACATCTAACTCCATCAGCACTTTGCATACCTCTATGGCTGAAAAGATGATGTTCTCTAATGCCGGTTCCTTGAGCTTCTATATCTGCAATCTGAGGGGGTGGGGTATATTCTACTGTAAATACTTACTGAAACTCCTTGTTCAATTCTTTGCAGAGCCCTTCGTCTGTCTCAGTGATGCCTTTATCTGCTCTCTTAAGCTTTAAAAACTGTTATTTTACCTTCAGTTTTCCTCTGATTAAGCTGTGGAAAAGTTTGGGTTTTTCTTTAGCCTTCATAGTCTCTCTCTGCCTATCTTCTTTTACTTAGGTAATCATTTCTTGCTCTTTTATAGGTCTGCCAGGTATTTATGTTTTTTCTACTCCTATGCCTTTTCCAGCATTTGTCTCTCCACTCCTTAGCTCTGTTACACTCATTAGTGAAAGTATATGGAATTGATGGTAGACTGTTGCAAGCAGTGAAGAGTTTGTTTGAGGATAGTAGAGCTTGTGCTAGGGTAGGGAATGAAGTGAGTGAGTGGTTTCCAGTGAGTGTGGGACTCGGACAGGGATGTGTGATGTCACACATTTTGATGGAGATGTAAGAGAGGTGCATGAGCGAGTGCATGGTAGAGGTTTGAGGATGGTAGATGGGAATGATAACAAGTGGGAGCGTTTACACATGATACTGTGGTGGTGGCAGATTCAGAGGAGAAGCTGTGTCAGCTAGTGTCAGAATTTGGAATGGTGTGTGAAAGAAGGAAGTTGCGAGTGAATGTGAGAAAGAATAAGGTTATGAGGTGTACATGAAATGAGCATGGTTCTGAGTTGAATGTTATGTTGAATGGAGAGACTCTTGAGAAAGTTGATCAGTTTAAGTACTTAGGATCTGTTATAGCTGCAAATGGTGGAGTGGAAGCAGATGTGTGTCACAGAGTGAATGAAGGATGTAAAGTGTTGGGTGCATTGAAAGGAGTGATGAAGAATTGAGGGTTGGAAATGAATGTTAAGAAATTTTGTATGAGAAAGTGGTTGTGCCAACTGTGATATATGGATCAGAGTTATGGGGTATGAAAGTTAGTGAAAGACGGAAACTAAATGTGTTTGAGATGAAATGCCTGAGGAGTATGATTGGTGTATCTCGGTTGGATAGGGTTAGGAATGAAGTGGTAAGAGCAAGAACGGGTGTGAGGAAAAAAATTGGCAACCAGAGTAGATATGAATGTTCTGAGATGGATTGGCCCTGTGGAGACGATGGATGATGAAAGACTGCCGAAAAAGGTTATGAATGCGAGAGTTGATGGGAGAAATACTAGAGGGAGGCCTAAGCTTGGGTGGATTTATGGAGTAAGGAGAGCCCTTAATGATAGGAGGATGGATGTGAGGGAAGCAAGTGAGCGTGCTAGGAATAGGAATGAGTGGCGAGCAATTGTGATGCAGCTCTGATGGGCATTTGATGTTACCACAGGGCTACATCTTACAGAGGTAGCCCTGTGGTAGTGGCAGTAGGGGAGTTGGCATTATGAAGTGACACAGAATGTGGAAGAGCCTGGAGGATGGGCTTTGACACTCCAGCAGTGCCATCTGAACGGTTGCTACCTCCCTCGTCATTGCCCATAGAGCAATGTAATCCCCTTATTGTTTTTTTTATTTTGGCTACCCCCCAAATTGGGGGAAACAGCCAAGGTAAATGAATGAATTACACCTACTTTTGTGACAGGTATGCAGCAATCTACTATCATCCCATATTTCTCACAAAAGATGTCATACATTTTTTGTACAGATTTGTTGTTAAATGAGGTCCTCCAGTCACTAACTGCAAAAAGCTCATTCACTTTGATGTAATCTCCTTTCGAATAGGTCCTCCTCGTGTCCGTTTTGCCTCTACTCTCAGGCAGAAAATCTTCAATGATCAGCCCCCTGTTGAAAGACTACGACTGAAGGTATTACGATACAACTAGAACTGGTCTAGACCAGGGGTCGGCAACCTATGGCACGCGTGCCACACTTGGCACGCCAAGCAATATCCAATTTCACTCTGCCGCCTCACGCATCAGTTCTTAAAATTTAACAAAGTGTTTATTGGGTCACAACATGTCATTTCTAGATTCTTTCTACTTTGTAGCAATTGAGGTAAGTATATATTGTTTAAAAAAATATATATTACTATATAAAATATATTGCATAACAGGTATATTGACCTTGACTTGTATAAAAATACGAATGGTGTTGGCATTGATTTAGAACCCTAAGTCGGCACATAGTTAGCAAAAGGTTGCCAACCCCTGGTCTAGACAGTTCTGAGTTGAGTCTTCCTTCAGGACGATTCTTTCCTCATGCCTACATCTACACTGAATATTCTGGCATATTCATTACACATCTTTTTCTATTCCATTACATTTGACAAGTCACCACACGTTCCCCCATCTGTCTCTTTCTCTCTCTTTATTCCTCATATTTGTTATTATTTATGAAAGGTTCACAGCTAATGGCCACCAGTACCCAGCATAGAGGGGTGCGAAGAATCTTCGGGGATCGTGTTGACTCCACTATTGGCTTGAGGGCAGATACGCCTGGTGGTAGTAATGGTTCTGCCCTTACCCTTGCACCTCCCACTAGATCTACTTCTTTCACTCTTCACTATTCTAACATTCATGGGCTGAACCCTAATCTTTTGTCTGTGGAACAGCACTTGGGTACTCTCCTCCCTAACCTCCTCCTCCTATCTGAAACCCAGCTGTCTATACAAGCTTCCACTGATCCATTTCAAATCTCTCACTATAATCTGCACACTCGTTCTCGTTCCAAAGGTGGGGTTTGTGCCTACTACAACACTAACACTCCTATTGCGAGGCTCATGGACCCTGAATCTCCTGACTTTGATGTTCTCCAGCTAAAAGTCTATTTCTCCACTACCACTATTTTCCTTTGCTTCTGCTACTGTTCTCCCAACTCCACCGAGTTTGTGTTTTTCTTTGAATATCTGTCCATGTGCCATGAGTCCTTGTTATCTTCTCACCCACATGCTGAAGTTCTCTAAATTGGAGACGTCAATGTAAACCACAGTGAATGGCTTCATTCTTCTGACACTGATGTGGGAGGAAGTGAGGCCCTTGCTTTCTCTATTACTCACTATCTGGAGCAAATTATCAAACATCCTACTCGTGTTCCTGATTGTCACGAACATGCAGAAAACACTCTTGACTTATCTCTTACTTCTAACCCTTCAAACTACTCTTATTCTGTGCTTTCCCCTCTTGGTAAGTCTGACCACTATGTGATCTCAATCTCTTCCATTTTTGTTCCCCCTCCACCAATCCCTCCTACTCAGTGCCGCCTTTGGCACTTTGAGCGTACCCAACATGATAATTTGCGCAACTTCCTCTTTGACCTCCCTTGGTATGACTACTGCTTTCGGTCCCACAACCCTGATCAGGTAGCTCTAAAAGTTGCTGAGATCATGACCGAGTGGATGGATGCGTACATAACTTCTTCTACAAAACTTTCTCTCCCCCTAAACCTTTGTTTAACCGTATCTGCTCCATGGCTATCCAGGCTAGGAATCGGGCACACTGATCTTACCAAGCCTCTCCTTCCGATTTAACTCGCTCTGCTTTTATTGTAACTAGAAATCGCTGTACTGCTCAGATTAGAAGGTCTAAGGCTTCCTTTATAACAAGGAAAGTTGATGACCTTAACTCCTCTCCCACTGACAAATGCTTTTGGTCCTTAGCCAAAAACCTCTCCAAAGACTTCTGTAACTCAAGCTTTCCTCCTCTCATTCATTCTAATGGTTCTATAGCTTGCTCTCCCACTGACAAAGCCACTCTCTTTGACTTTCATTTTTCTGCCAACACTTTTATATATAATTCCAGCACACCTGTTCCTCAATCTTTACCCCTCTCTAATCCTATGCCCTCCCTTATTCTTTCTTCACGCAAAGTTCATAAGTTCTTCGCTCGTTAAAGACGAACAAGGCTTCTGGTCCCGATGGTATCCCTGCAAGGTTCCTTAAGGAGTTTGCAGATGAACTGGCTCCCGTGCTTTGCCGTCTTTTTCAGTTCATTCTGTCAACCAGTATCTATCCTTTATCTTGGAAGCATGCTCTAGTTCAACGTGTTTCTAAGAAGGGTGACCGCTCTATTCCTTCAAACTACTGACCCATTGCCCTAACCTCCTCTATTGCTAAAGTTTTTGAAACTTTGCTCAGTGCTCACTTCTTGAAACGCCTTGAATCTAACTCACTTATCTCCGATCACCAGTACGGCTTCCGCAAGGCAAGATCCACTGGTGATCTCCTGTCCTATCTTACTCATGTATGGTCATCCTCTCTGAGGAACTATGGGGAATCCTTTGTTATTGCCCTTGATATCTCTAAGGCTTTTGACAGAGTCTGGCACAAGGCTCTGTTGGCCAAACTCCCTGCCTATAGCTTTACCCCTTCTTTCTTTTCTCTGATTTCCAGTTTTCTTACTGACCGTATTATATCTGTAGTTGTTGATGATGCGACATCTAGCCCTTTCTCTGTTACCAGTGGTGTTCCACAGGTCTCTGTCTTTCACCTAATCTGTTCCTTCTCTTCATCATTGATCTTCTACAATTCCCATCTTCCTCTCTTCTCCATGCCTTTGCTGATGATTCTACCCTTCACTTTTCCTCTGCCTTTTCTTCTCAACCTTTATATGTTACTTGTAATCAGTCCCGTATCACTCTTTCTTCTACTCTCAACTCAGATTTGCGGAGAGTATCTGAGTGGGGCACTCAAAATTTAGTTAAATTCAATTTCTCCAAGACAGTTTCTGACAATCTCTTTATCTTCTTCTCCTGATAATCCTATTGTCTTCGAAAGTAATGATATTTACCCTCTTGATTCTATCAACATATTAGGAATCCATATAGCCTCTACCTTGTCTTGGAGGAAGCACATAATCCAAATTTCTAAGTCTTCATCCAAAAAATTGGGGGTTTTGTTTCGTTTTCGTCATTACTTTTCCTTTTTACAATTACTTAAAATTTATAAAGATCTTACCCGTCCATGCTTAGAATACTGCTCACACATCTGGGGTGCTTCTTCTTATACTTATATCCTTGATAGGGTTGAATCTAAGGAAGTCAGACTCATTAATGATCCTTCTCTTACTTCTAATAAGGATCTCTCTCTCTTCGAAACAAGGTATCTTCCCTTTCTCTTTTCTATTGCTACTTCTTCCATTGCTGCTATGATGAGTTGGCGAGATGCATCCCTCCCCCACTGCCGAGGCCGTGTAACACTCACCAAGTGGTCTTATCTCACAGGTACTGTGTGGAAATTTGTAGCTCGCGGATTAGTCAGTGCAGTGACTGCTTCTTCCCATCTACCTCCAGACTCTGGAACTCTCTTTCTCCTTCTGTATTTCCCAATTCTTATGACCTAACATCCTTCAAAAAACAGATCAATCGTCATCTCAGAGCCTAGTCCTCCATATCTCTGGGTCCTCTGGATTCCGATTGTTTTTTTCCGTCAGTCGTTTTCCTTTGTGTGACATTACCTCATCTCTGCCTTATCCTTAACCTTTTTCTTTTCCTTTATCTTGATATTTTCTCGTGCCCAGGCCTTTATTGATGGGAGCAGTTTTTGCCTGTCCCGGTGTCACACTCATAAAAAAATAACACACACAATGGTTACTCTTTCCAATTTATGGTTCATACTCATTTTTTTTTAATATCCAACACGTTATCTGTGCAGAGTAGATTAAGTAGAGATGGCTCATCCCCATCCCTGGTCCTCGTTGGTTCCAGTACATGTTGGTGTAGGAATTTCCCTCGTACGCAATCCAGGAATCTTGCCCCGAATGAGTCCTCACTACTGTGTGGGTCAAGATTTATCCAGTCTATCTCTCTATGATTAAAATCTCCCATAATCAAAACCCTATATTTTCTCTCCCGTGCAATGTTAACACCTGAGTTTATGACTTCAATAGTACTTATATGACTTTCCTCATAAACTTCTAGCCTATGTATGTATGTATGTATGTATGTGTGTACATATGTATGTATGTATGTATATATGTATGTATGTATGTATGTATGTATGTATGTATGTATGTATGTATGTATGTATGTGATTACCTAATTGTGATTACCTAATTGTGTTTACGGGAAAGATCCCAAAGCTCGTATCTTCCCGTCTCTTGATCGGTTCCATTTTATACTTAGTGATACTTATCATACCTGTCCTTAAAACTATGCATTGAGATAGCATTAACTACCTCCTCGCTTAGCCAATTCCAATTATCAACTACTCTTACACTGGAAAAGTATTTCCTTACATCCTGCGAAGAAGTTTTCTTATGAAGCTTCAAACTATGACCTCTAGTTCTAGAGCCAGCCATATCAAAATATCGATCCCTATTCACTCTATCATAACCATGAAGGAATTTAAAGACTGTCACCATATCCCCCCTCACTCTTCTAGCTTCGAGTGATGGTAAGTCTAATTCCCTCAGCCTCTCATCATAACTGAGATTGCGTATTTCTGGCATCAGTTTCGTGGCATGTCTTTGAACTTTTTCAAACTTAGCTATGTGCTTTTTCAAGTGCGGATTCCAAAAGGGGGCTGCATATTCGAGTTTTGGCCTCACATAGGTTACATAAATATTTCTGAACATTTCCTTGTCCATGTGCCTGAAGGCTACCCTTACATTTGATAAGAATGCATATGCTGCCCTTACTATGCCATTTATATGTATTTCTGGAGACAAATCTGCCAGTATGTTTACTCCTAGATCTCTCTCATTTTCTGTCTCTTGAAGTTGTACTCCAGCCACCGAGTAGTCAAGCTTGGGCCTTCTTGCACTTGTACCCATTCTCATTACCTTACATTTTGAAGTATTGAATTTCATTAGCCACTTTTCTGACCACTCATGCAGATTATTTAGATCCTCCTGAAGTTCTCTATCATTGTTCTCGTTTTTTACTTTCTTCACAATCTTTGCATCATCTGCAAACATATTCATGAATGAATTTACAGACTCTGGTAGGTCATTTACATATACAAGGAACAAAAGTGGCCCTAAAACTGAACCCTGTCGAACTCCACTACTAACTCTTCTCCATTCAAACACTGAGTGTCTTACTCTAACCCTCTGTTCCCTTCCTTCTAAGTAAGTTTTTATCCATTCCAAAACATTTCCACCTATTCTAGCCATTGATTGCAGCTTCCTAATAAGTCTCCCATGTGGAACAGTGTCAAACGCTTTCTGGAAGTCTAGGAATATGCAATCTGCCCAGCCCTCTCTTTCCTGTAAGATTTGTCTTACCTCATCATAAAATTCTAATAAGTTTGTTACTGTTGATCTACCTTCTCTGAAGCCATGTTGCCTCACTGACAAAAAGTTGAAGGATTCCAAGTGAAGAGAGATATGTTTCCTTAGTAGTTTCTCCATAACTTTGCAAACTATGCTGGTCAAGGAAACTGGTCTATAGTTCAGAGCCGTATCCCTCCTTCCCTTTTTGAAGATAGGTATCACATTTGCTTGTTTCCAGCATCTTGGAATCTCCCCCGACTCCAGTGACTCCTTAAATATGATACTTAGTGCCACTGATATTGAGTTTGCGCATTTTTTAAGCACATGAGGGGATATGTCATCGGGACCTGTAGCTTTATGAACATCTAAATCCATCAGCGCTTTGCATACCTCTGTGGCTGTAAGGTTGATGTTCTCTAATACCGGCCCTTGAGCTTCTATCACTGCAATCTGAGGGGGTGTGGTATTTTCTACTGTAAATACTGACTGAAACTCCTTGTTCAATTCTTTGCAAATCTCTTCATCTTTCTCAGTGATGCTTCCATCCGCTCTCTTTAGCCTTAAAACCTGTTCTTTTACCTTCAGTTTTCCTCTGATAAAGCTGTGGAAAAGCTTGGGATTTTCTTTAGCCTTCCTGGTGATGTCCCTCTCATAGTCTCTCTCTGCCTCTCTCCATTTACTTAGGTAGTCATTTCTTGCTCTTTTGTAGGTTTGCCAGGCATTTATATATGTGATTACCTAAATGTATGTATATATGTATGTATGTATGTATACATAAAGAGACAAGAACAATGGTAGATAACTTCAGGAAGATCTAAATAGCCTGCATTAGTGGTCAGAAAAGTGTCTAATGAAATTCAGTACTTCAGAATGTAAGGTAATGAGAATAGGTATAAGTGCAAGAAGGTCTAAGCTTGAATACTCAACAGCAGGAGCAGAACTTCAAGAGATAGAGAATGAGAGAGATCTAGTAGTAAACATACTTGCAGATTTGTCTCCGGAAATTCATATAAATGGCATAGTAAGGGCAACATATGCTTTCTTAGCAAATGTAAGAGTAGCCATTAGGCACATGGACAAGGAAATGTTCGGAAATAATCAAGTAGCCTATGTGAGGCCAAAGCTTGCATATGCAGCCCCCTTTTGGAATCCGCACTTGAAAAAGCACGTAGTTGAGGCTGGAATAATCTCAAAGTCATGACACAAAATTATTGTCAGAAATGAGCAACTTCAGTTATAATGAGAGGCTGGGGAAATTAGACTTACCATCACTCGAAGCTAGAAGAATGAGGGGGATATGGTGACGGTTTTTAAATTCCCCTCATGTTTTTGACAGAGTGGATAGGGATCGATGTTTTGGTATGGCTGGCACTAGAATTAGAGGTCATAGTTTGAAGCTTCCTAAGAAATTTTTTTTTGCAGGATGTAAGGAAGTATTTTTTTTTTTTTTAGTGTAAGAGTAGTTAATGATAGGAACTGGCTAAGCGAGGAGGTACGTTAACTCTAACTCAGTCCATAGTTTTAAGGACAAGTATGGTAAGTATCACTAAGTATAAAATGGAACTGACCAGGAGAAGGGAAGTTAGGATCATTGGACTCGTTCCCGTAAGCACAATTAGGTAATTACAATTATTAAATTACATTGTTTTTTATGATTGTGACACCAGAAAGGGCTAAAGAAAAAAATAAAGCTGCCCTCATCGGGCCTGGGCACGTAGAAAACATAAAGTAAAGAGAAAGAGATGAAAAGTGTTGTGGCTTGTCAGATGTGAAGGGATAATAAGAGAAGAGTCGGTCTTTTCAAAGTAATAAATATTGCAACCGAAATCGATGTTGGAGGAAATATCGGCCTTTTCGGAGTGTTAAATAAATTCGGATTCTCATTGTTAGGATCAGTCTTTACCAGCGAAAATATGCCACATGAATCGAATCTGGGAGTCGGACTCAGAACCTTCAGAGTGCGATCCAAATACTGATTTTCTAAGCCGGGGTCAATCATTGATTGTTACCTAAGATGTCATACGAATCTACTCTAGAAGGAGAGTTGGGGGTTCTTTAGTTTGTGACCCCGATTACTGATACAGTATTCTAAGGTAATATAAAGTCAATCTTTGTTTGCTGATTTCTATGCGAATGAAATTTGGAAGGCAAGTTCAGTACCTCCTGAGTGTGAGCCAATGACTGATTTTGCTCTAATAAAGATAAAATACGTATTAAATGAAGGAGTCCTATTCGTAACTTCCTACCAGGGGCTTTGCTCCTCGTGTGAGCTAGACTCGGATCACTTGAGCGTTGAGGTTGTTGCTATGTGCAAAGCTATTATCATTAGAAAGATTCTTTCGAATAATAATCGCATACTATTGTCTAGGATGTCAGAATATCGTAGTAAACTATCACAATTGTTTTTGAGCTACCATAACGACATCCATTTTATTGCTAGATGTTCCAGGTCTCTTTATGCATGGAATGTGAGAGACGCCTTTGTTCGGTTAAAGATTCTCAAGGATACAAAGAGAAAAAAGAATGAAAATAAAAGAAAAAAGAAAAAAAGGGATGGGCTCATTACGTGTATATTCTCTATATATCCTTGAAAACAACTCCTTCTCCTCCTCCTCCTTCTTCTTCTTCTTCTTCGTCGTCGTCGTCGTCGTCATCGTCGTTGCCGTAGTCGTCTTCTTCCTCTTCTCCTAAACAAATGTTTTACACATCAATATTTTACCCAATACTGAGACAAGCATCTACTTGAACCAAAATCCTTCATCATAACCAAAAAACACAAATAAATGACTGAAATTGGATTTATTCAAATTTGATTAAAGCAAGGAAATTTATTCAAAATTTAATTCTATTAAAGTAATTTGACATAGGAATAACAAATTTCAGTATATATGGTAATTCAATAATTATGAGATATAATAATAAATGGTAAAAAAAAAGTAAACACCAAGAAATGGCATTTAGCAAAATCCTGTGATAAAAAAAAACCTTATTGCCACCAAGTTAGAATTTATATATCTTTGCTTCATTCTCTCTTGCTTCTGTAATCTGTGATTCTCTCTCTCTCTCTCTCTCTCTCTCCTCTCTCTCTCTCTCTCTCTCTCTCTCTCTCTCTCTCTCTCACTTAAGTAACGAACGAAGCATTGCGACAGCTTTCATTATAGAGCAGAATTTCCCTGACTACCAAAATTTGCCGGGAGAATGAGGAGGAGGTATTTGTTGGAGGAGGTGGAGGAGGTATGTGAACGTGAAAGAGGAAAAGAAAAGAAAACAATATTTTAAAATACTTTGCATTGTAAAGTGATCATTTAAATTTTATTCTTCCAGTAGTTTAATTGTTTAATAATTTGATTAGTTATTTATTAATTTGTTTGTTAGCTTGTTTATTTATAAGATATTTTATTTTACTTTTTTATCTCGATATTTCGGTGCCAGTTCCCAGAGAGGGTTGGTGAGAGCAAAGATGCATCTGGCCGTAAACAGTGACAAACCAAACACACAAACATTAACGCAATATAAATGGCGGGGGGGGGGGAAGCTGCCTGTAAAGGAGAAGACGAATTATTTACACTTTTATTAGGGGAGCAAAAGTGAATATTGGTAAGATATACAACTTTCCTAGTTTATTGTATAAGCACTTTGTTCTCACCTAGGAGGTCGCGAGTTCTAACTCTCTGAATAGTTTGTTCAGCATCTATTTGCCTTACCCAAATCGGAATATAAGGAGGAGCGGGTATACGTGGGTGAGTATTCAGCTGGCTCAGAGGTGCATGCAACTCAGTCCCAACCAGCGCTCAGCTCCCGTAGAGGAACTCAAACATCTCCTAGCTTGACCCTGACTGAGGTATAATGATGAGGGGCTGCAGCGTTTCTCAACCGGTGTGCCAAGGCGCGCAGGTGCGCTCTGAAAGGTAGCCAGGTGCACCACAAGTGAATGAAAAAGTACTTTATTATTTTCTTTATTAAAAAGAAATCTGTATTAAAAAAAAAAAAAAAACCTACTGAGAAGCACGTGGCTTCCATGTCTGAGTTAAGTCCATGTCGTTTGATATTTTTAACTGGATGCTCATTTCATTTCTCTTTAAAAAGGAATAGATGATTCTTT